>CM034619.1:19281082-19548783 GCA_020080225.1 Gynochthodes officinalis
CAAAAACCAAATGTTATCACATTTTGTGGTTTAAAACTTTAAATATCTCAACGAATATCAGGCGAAATTGTTAAGATACTTATTGAAGAAGGCTGAGCACGAGGATAAATGATCAAAGCAGTTCTTAAGATTCTACCATATGACTATTAGAAGTTATGTTTGGATGCTAGAAGAAGTATTAAGTAGGAGTGATAGATTATCAAAAATCAAAATACATGTCAGATTGTTCGAGTAACATTATAGGAAGCTAGCTCTCAATAGGATTGAATATGAGTTTACAAAAGATTTGATTCCATACTAAGTTTGATGCAATCAAGACAGCAAGTGGTTGTTCAGTGAGACTTAGCAAGATAGACAGTTAATTTGATTAAGCTAGTATAAGTCATAGAGGAGCCATGTTGTCCGTGGCTATCTTTTAGTACAACCTACATGATATGGATATGTTGCTAAATATTACTACAATCTTACACCAGAATCATGGCTACTTTTCGCAAATGATATTACTGACTTGGAGTACTGATATCAAATCATTTGAATTTATGAGCCCACGACAAAATTCCCAGAAAGTTCAACCGTTTGTGTAAATGGTGGAATTATTTGATCTGCATAGACGGATTGAAATTCTGGCACTAATGTTTGTCACTGAAGTGGCACTCCATCTGTTGCAGTATTTGCCGAGGCTCCAATCAGAAAATTTGGAGCATAACAAGAAGTTGTTTGACCACGTGAATGTCATGGCTGCAAAGAAGGGTTGTACCCCATCACAGCTAGCATTGGCCTGGGTTCATCATCAGGAAATGATGTTTGTCCAATACCTGGTACTACCAAGCTTGAGAATCTCAAGCAGAATATAGGAGCTTTATCTGTAAAACTCTCAGCTGAAGATATGGCTGAGCTTGAATCCGTTGCTTCTGCTGATGCAGTCAAGGGTGACAGATATGGGCCTGACATTCCTACTTGGCAAAATTCTGATACTCCAGCTTTGTCAACATGGAAGGGTACATGAAGACTGTGCTGCAATTATGTCATTCAAGCTCTGTGTTGCATTTCATTGCTTTGAGGTTCTTCCGGTTGTGTGTTTCAAATAAATTTTAGTCCTTGCAATACATGAAGACTGCTGCAATTATGTCATTCAAGCTCTGTGTTGCATTTCATTGCTTTGAGGTTCTTCAGGTTGCGTGTTTCAAATAAATTCCAGTCCTTGCAATACTATTATGCACATTTTCTTTCATGAGAGGCATGTAATCTTATTGTACAGGAGCTGCAAAATTGGAGTTTGTTATTTATAAGGATTTGGTTATGTGAGGAAATTGTTTTTTCATTTTTGCAAGACAGGTGGACCATGAATGAGTGTAGGTAGGTTTGAGGCGGTAAAAGTCACGCCTCCCACTAGAGCATATCTGAAAACGTGGTTATTTGCACATTTTCAACATGCCTCTTTTAAGGATCATCATTTAAAAGACCTCAACAATGTGAAAGTCTGTGTCATTAAACTAAGCAGTTGACGAGCTAAGAAGAAATGTTGGTCCAGTTCATGATACAGGAGCCATAAATCATTGTTTGAGTTGGGTCTATACTTTTTTCTTTATGACATTAAGCATTGGCCAAACTACGACGTAAAAATTAACCTTAGTTCTCTTCTTTCTTCTTGACCAAAATGGACACGGTCTAACATGGTGAAAACAAAAAAGTATATGGTATGTATAACGTCATCTATTTGAAATTCATAAGCAAAAATGTAATTGGTAGATAGCAAATTATGGATTTAAATTGCGGGATATGAAATAAAGCAAATGAAGCATTATATAACAAAAACAGAATTTATAATTGACTGGGACTGAAAACAATGAAATTATGAAAAGCAAAAACTTTCATTTAAAAAAGTCTTGATAGGCTGGTCATAATTCATTCTTTTATCATCTTTCGAGTTTTCTTGACTCTTTCAAGAATTTTATTGATTACCAAGTCAAAGGCATCTTCAGAAATGTTCAATCCAGGCTTTGGGAATTAGTCTTATGACCTCATCTTGCATCTTTGAAACTTCATTTTCTAATATCCCAAGCAAAACCTTCTCTATGCTGACCTTGCCATTTCTAACATCTTTCTCTGGACTGAAAACCGAATATGCTGATTGATTCTTTGGCAAATATGATACATATTGGGTATATGCAGCTTCTGGATAGAAGAAAACAATAATACATCCTCCTAAAATCGAGTCAAAAATTGATCGTCTAGTATATGAGTCCCCTGAAGGCTGCAATCAAAATCTAGAGTTCAAGAATACGATCATCACATAGCCTGGATCAAAGCAATTATTATGACTGTAATCACAGTTAAAGAATTTGCATCTCTCCTGAAGCCAAGCATTGATCAATAATCATGCCTCGGATAGAATCTTGTATTTTTGGACGTGGTGCACCTACAAATGAGTACAGATAAGGCCTCCTTTGTCTCTTGATCTTCTTCTGCCACTGAATTACCATTTCTTGACTAGACGGATGGAAATAAGTGGGATATGGAACTGCCACTCTATTACTGCTCTTTGGACTTTATTCAATTTTCAAAAAAGTCATAATTTTAGTTTCAGGCAATAACATTAAACTCCCCCAGTCAGAACTGTTGTCTGTTTGTCTCCTAAAATCCCAGATAATCCTTCCCGCGACAAAGAAGTGGTCTTTTCCCAACATGTACTTCCACTCATCTTGTTTAGTGATCCAATTAAGAAAATGTAGACCATTTGCATCCTTTGATGATATGTTATCATCCCATAAATATCTACCAACATCAAGGCCTGCATAATATGGCACATAGATTGCTGAGGCTAATGATGATTCATTGGTTAAATGTTTATATTGCTTCATCTTGTTATGAAAAATGACCTCTAAGGAGAACTAATTTGTCGCATACCAACTTTTTTCTTGTAGGGTACCACCAGATATTGTTATTGGTCCAAAACCACCATTGATCATATCTTTGCACATATCCAACCACTTATTTGAAAAGGAACAATCCGCGATTATGTCAACATTGAATACATTAGGAATATCATTGATATAAATGTATTGTCCAAAGCATGGTCAGTTAACTTACATCTATCACTATTAGGGTTTAAAGTCAAGCAATAGTAGATACGATCACTTGGAGCATTACACCACATGTATCTAATTTGGAATACCTAGCATGCTGCCTTCAACTAGCATATAAATAGGGATACACTAGGGTTAAAACTAGTTAATGGTCTCTTACTTATACAGGCCCACTAAAAAGGTGCATTACCTATTGGGCTTATATTAGAACATACACTTGGGTTATATTAAATACCCAACAATCTCTTCCTATGTTTTACATATAGCACAATCCAATAGATAGATAATGTAATGTTCAAAACAAAATATTGAATCATTCATAGCACAAAAAGATTCATTACTCAAAAATATGAATTCTTTAAACACAATTATGAGTTTTAGAAACAATCTAAACTCAATCAAACACAATCAATAGGACTCACTCATAAGTGAACCAAATCAAAGTTTTAGAAATTCTCTAAATTTCGAAAACAAGAGTTTTAGAAATACTCTAAATTCAAACTAAATAAGCAATTTCATATGTAAGTGAACTATTTATTCAACTTCAAAGAAAATAATAGTCCCTCACAGTCCAGAGCTCTAGAGGAATTATCTATCAAGTAAATCATCTCCTTCAGGATCCCAGTTGGAATCAGCTCTTCCATTTCTGTCATTTTCTACAAGTTACCAAATATGAATTTCATGTAAATCCAATCATTTGTGTAACAAACTAAAATGTTTAGTTCTACCAAAAGAACTTAGCACAATACCATAATGACTGAAAATAAATATATATCAATGTCAATATGCATCAATATCACATTCCAATAAGCATCAATGTCCAGTTTCTTTATAAGAACAAAACCTAAACAGTTTCTTTTCAAAAGAACCATTTTATGTTTCTATAAGGAATGTTACAGCTGTCAAGTCCAAATTCAGTTAAGCAGCATCATCAGATATGGAATGATTCAACTGCTCTAAACAAAACATCCAAAATGAGTTAAGTTACCTCATCAAATATGGAATGAGACAACTCACCCAAAAAGGATACATCATCAAATGTGGAATGATATATTGACAACCATAAATATCGTCGAAACATTATTAAGTGCTTATCTTAGCCAACAAAGGGAGATTCGAAAAATTCAAAATAACACAGATGTAAGTTAAGACATGTCTATATAGTCTTCAACCCCATTTGCCTCACAATTTTGAATATTCGATCTTTGTTCAATCCCTTTGTGAGAGCATTAGCCATATTACTCTTCGATTTCACATCGACCAAAGTGATAATACCGTGTTCTATGAGATAATTCAACAAGGCATGTTTTAGCCTAACATGTCTCCTCTTACCATTAAAGAGTAAGTTTTTTACTACCGAAACTGTAACCTGATTATCACAGAACATGCTTAAATAATAATCTTTAAACGGGTTAGTGAAATATCCAAGATCAGTTCTCTTATCCACTCTACTTCTCCTCCTATGGAAGTTAGAGTAGAAAGTTCCGATTCCATAAACGACAAAGCAATACAAGTCTGTTTCTTGGATTTCCACGCAACGGCTGCTTCACCCAATGTGAAAATATAACCACTGGTAGATTTACTGTCTCCTAATTCCAAGCACCACGATGCATCAAAAAATCCTTCCAAGATAGGAGGATGGCCACTATAACATAGAGTATAGTTGGAGGTACCCTTCAAATATCGCATAAGTCGCGTGAGGGCATTCCAATGCTCAGGCTACTAGTGAATGCCTAAAGGCTATGTCCGGGCTAGTGCATGTCATACATGAGACTACCAATCAATTTAGAATAATCTAATTGATTCACGCTAGCTCTTATTAGGATCATATGATATCTCATCCACTTTACATTCACTGTATCCCCATGTAGAAAGTAGTTTTTTAATATAGTGAGTTTGGCTAAGAGTAATTCCTTGCCCTATAAAACTTACTTTCATACCAAGAATGGTGTCTACTACACCAAGATCGGACATGTTAAATGCTTTTGTCAACTCGGCTTTTACGTCACTCACTGCAGAATGATCGGAACCAAGTATTAGCATATCGTCTACATATAAGCAAATAATCGCAACCTTATTCAACACAGAATGGTAATAAAGGCATTTATCTGAGTAACTAGATCGAAATCCTAAGCTCATTACTACCTCGTCGAATTTTTGATGCTACAATTTATGTGCTTGTTTTAGACCGTACAAAGATTTGTTTAACTTATAAACTTTGTTCTCGAAACCTTTCATGACAAACCCTTCATGTTGGTTCATGTAGATTTTCTCAATCAAATCTCCATTTAGGAAAGCTGTCTTTACATCTATTTGATGCACAACATAGTGCTCAATAGATGCTAAAGCAAGAAGAACTCTTATCATAGTCAAGTGACAAACCGGGGAGTAAACATCAAAATAATCTACCCCACTTACTTGAGTATAGCCTTTAGCTACTAAACATGCTTTATACCGAGCTATAGATCCATCAGGATTAAGTTTCTTCTTCAAAATCCACCTACAACCTATAGTTTTAGCCTATTTTGGCAAATCGACTAGTTACCAAGTTTGATTTTGTAACAGAGAGCTCATTTTATCATCAATGGCTTCTGCCCATAATAAAGAGTCCCTAGATCTCATCACTTTTTTATAAGTAAATAGATCATCCTCTAAATGGTAAGTGACAAAATCCTCACCAAATATTTTGGGAACTCATTCTCTTATAGATACCTTTAAAGGTACAGATTCAGAAATTATTCTAGTGTCAGAGGAATTTGATTCAATTTCTTTAGGTGATTTTGAAATTATTTATATAGTGCCTGGTACTGTCAACCCTTGATCTCAAAAAAATTTATCTTCAAAGAAAACTATATCTCTAGATTCTATAACCACATTGGTTGATAGATCTAAAAACCGTTCAGTTGCACTATCATCTACACTACCTAGGTACACACAAGTGTTTGTCCTAGATCCCACCTTAGGTCTCCTAGGGCCTGATATCCTCACATAAGCAATACAGCCCCAAGTTTTAAGAGTATCATATCTACAAGGATGTTTATGACATATCTCATACGGAATTAAAGACAACTTAAAGTGCGGCAACCTATTTAGGATGTGATTAGCAGTCAAAACTGCTTATTCCCAATAACATGAAGGCATGCCAGCTGTCAATAACATAGAGTTTAACATTTTTGTCAATGTCTTGTTCTTACGTTCAGCTATGCCATTAGATTGAGGTGAGTAAGGAGCAGTAGTTTCAAGTATTATGCCCCATGAAGCACAAAATCCCTTGAACCCTGTCAATGTATATTCTCCTCTTCTATCACTCATAAACTTTTTAATTTTCAAGTTCAATTGGTTTTCAACGTGACTCTTGAAAAATTTAAATTTATCAAATACTTCATCTTTTGATTTTAACAGATAAATATGACAATATCTAGAAAAATCGTCTATAAAAGTGATAAAATACTTCCGACCACCTCTAGTTGTGAAACCTTTAAAGTTACATAGGTCAAAATGTATTAATTCAAGAAATTGCGTATTCCTAGAGACCGTACGAAATGGTTTTCTAGTAATTTTCGTTTGAGCACACACTTCATATCTGTTAAATCTGATCGAAGTATTTAGAGGTATATTGTGAGTTCTAACTTGTCTAGCCATTTTCTTGTAATTCATATGTTCTAATCGATTATGTAATGTTGTAGGATCAATTAAATTTGAACTAACTTAGCTGACCGCTTTATTTACAGAACTCAATCTATACATACCACCAGTCAAGAATCCACAACCAAAATAATGAGAGTTAACAAATAAAGTTACTTTACCACCAGAAATAATATGCTCATGCCAGCATTGTCTAAGCGACTAATAGAAATTAAATTCTTTTGAATAGCAGGAACTATTTGAACATCTTTTAAAGTTAAAAGTTTACCTAAAGAAAGGCTCATATTTGCAGTACCAGTGTGAGTCACCGTCGCCGCTAGCCCACTAGCCACAACAATAGTTTCGTTGGCCTAAGCAACATTATCTAGTAACTTTTTATTTTTGTAGACATGGCACGTTGCCCCAAAATCTAACCACCATTTTGAAGAAGTAATGGCCTTTCCATTATTGTCCACTATAGCAATAAATTGTTTATGCTCAGTCTTCTGTACTAGCGTATTTGCTTCCTTTTTTGGTGTGGCAGATTTGTCCTTTTTAGGTTGCCTACAATCTGCTACAAAGTGGCTCCACTTCCCACAATTGTGGCACTTGCCCTTTTTTTTTTCTTAAAGATAGGCTTTTTGGCCTCCAATTGTTGAGACTCACTCTTGAGTGACTTGGATTTCTTAAAAATTTCTTGGGATTTGTTACCGCATTAGCAGTTGATTGTTGCTGTCTATCTCCAAGTTATTCCTAACTCGATTCTCATCCTCAATTCTAATGAATCGTTTAAGATCATCCAGTCCCACCTGCACTTTCTTCCTGTACATCTCATTTTTGAAAAAATGCCACGCAGATAGTAATTTATAAATAATGGCACCAACTAGAAAAGGATCACAAACAATGATGTTTTCACTGGTCAATTTAGATCTCAAATTTTCTAGATCAGTTACTTGAGGAGTGATTTCCATATCTTTCTTGAATTTGAAATCCATGAATTTGTCAACAAGATGTGTTTTTGACAATTACTCCTCCTTCTTAAATTGAGTATCTAAATTGTCCAATATTTCTTTAGCAGTCTTAAACTTGCTATAAACTTCTACAAGACGATCTGAAAAACAGTTCAATAAATAGTTCTTGCAGAAGTCATCATCCTTGTTCCATTGAGACTCATCAACTTTTTTAGTAGTGTCAGCAAAGATACTCAAAACAGTGTAAAAAATATTTTCATATTTTAAACCAAACTGAGTCTTTCACTTCTATGAATTAAATTCAAATGCACTAAAAGTATGAAATTTGACCATCTTAATTGGCATGTGTTTTTCCATTTTTAAGAAGTTAAAAATAGAAAAATTAGAATGAGTGCACCTGATTTCAGAAACGGAAAAAATTTGAAAAAAGTCAGTCGGTCAACAGTCAAAGTCAACGGGTCAACCAGTCAAAGTCAATAGTCAACACCAGTCAGTGCCTAGTCAACACCCAGTCAGCAAATCAGTCCGTCTAGTCAGCTTTCAGTGCGTGAGATACACATGTCGCACATCCAAGGTTCACCGGAATTTTAGTCTGTCGTTTCTCTGTCATCCGAGTTTCGATTAAGGCCCGTGACTCCTCAAAACGATCGTATTGACAAGGAGAACACAACCCAAGTGACCTTGCAAGCTAAAAACGTCTAGATCTTTCAAGATCTGAAGAGAAAGATTTTGGTTGCAACGACTTTAGACGCCGATTTCGCCGTCTTCCGGTCACCAAATCAAAAAACCGACACTACCAATGGATTTTTCTCTTCGAGATACACAAGATGGACTCCTCCTTTGCCTCAATCCGTCACCGGAGTAAAAAGTCAAATTTCAATATGACCAAAATACCCCTACTTTCACTATTCTATACTGTTCGTGGATTTTTTTTTCAAAAAATGTGAAAGAAAAATTTCTCTAAATCTTCAATACCTAATGCTTCAAGATTGTTAGGGTTTAAAGTCAAGCAATAGTATATGCGATTGCTTGAAACATTACACTCTAGGTATCTAATTTGGAATACCTAGCATATTGCCTTCAACTAGCATATAAATAGGGATACATTAGGGTTAAACCCAGTTAATGGGCTCTTGTCCATATAGGCCCACTACAAAGGTACTTTATCTATTGGGCTTATATTAGAACATACACTTTGGTTATATTAAATACTCAACAATCTCAAGGAGGCTTTTTTTGTATGGGGGTAAGTTCATACTTCCGCTAAAATTTTGCACAAATCTTTGTGGAAAAGATTGAAAGATTTTGATGATTTCGAAACAAAAGTAAAGTTGAGTCATTTGACCATTCATACGAGGTTGAATAAAGGCAAGCAAGTTTCAGAAAACAGAATGTAAACCAAATCAAGAGAACATACAAGAAACCACCTTTGTTTCTAGACTCCCACGAGTCCCACCACTGATTGACCTTCCCATAATCTTGTAGGCCTTCATGCACAATCTTTCTTGCCTTGATCCCTCTTAGAATCTTACAACGAGACTTGCATTACTTAATCAAATTAAATACAGGAATTTTCATGATTGATAATTATTCATTTACTTGTTTTTTGTTGGAACTTGGGAAGCTAACCAAATTAGACCTCCACATTCATTTTCATTTAATAGTGAAAATAATTTTCCTTCATGTTCAGGGTTGCAAATTTGGAAAATAGAGCCCCTACTAATCATAGAGTATTCTCTAGCAATAAACTTTTGTCGGTGGATTTAATTTTAAATTCAAGAAAAAAAGAACACTTGAAAAATACTAATTTAAATAATATGAGCATATACCCTTCATTTATATTGTGTTATTTTGTTTTTTAATTTCTATGATTAGTTATCCAATATTCTACATGATATGACTTCAATTATATAGTTTTACTTTCTATGATCAGTTGTACATGATATGAATCAACTTCTTCGTGAGATTTTTTATCCTTTCTTTCAACTTAAATTGAATTGATGAGCAAGCAAAGATTTTTTTTTTCTTTTTCCCTTCTTTCAACTCCTTTGAATGAGAAATGAAAAAGAGGAGCTAATTCAAGAATTATTATTTGATTATGTAAACATGATATCACCCATGTAAAATAATGATTAATAATTTTATTGTATAATTTAAAATAATGTAAGTACATATATACAACAAATAATGATGTTTAATAATTTTCATAAAATATTAAAACCACACAACATGTAAAGATAATTAAAAAAAATGTAAATCATGTAAAAAAAATTATATTACAAATTTGCAAATGGTGCTAGCACCATTTCTTTTATATTGCACTTGGTGTCAATTTCTCGAATTATTGAAACCTTTGGTTTTAGCTTTTGTACGGTGTCAGTACTATCGTTTTGGTGAGAAATGGTGTTATCTCTAAAGTAAATTATTTTTAACGCCTTGTAGTAAGCTTATTTTATTTATAATTCTCTTATGGTATTAAAATTTACATTTTACTACCTTTTGGATTTGGATAAAAGTACTTTGGATATTTTTTATCCAAACTAATGAAATTATATTTCTTATATAACTTTATTAATTCATTTAAATCCATATATGACTGTAGTTAAAAAAAATCTATGACCAAAAATAATTTTATATTAAAAAAATAGAGTTTGTTACTAGATTTCAATGCATAAAATATTATAATAGAATATTTTTCCTTTGTTTTTCAGTGATGAAAAATAGTAAAAAAAATTCACAGTTATAAGAGTTTTCAATAATAAAATTATATGTTTTTTCTCTTTACCTTTTTAAAATGAAACACTCCTAAGCTATTTTGGCTGCATATATATTGCATTTCAAACTTTTCTTTTGAAAATGTGCTCTAAAATGTGTTTTGAAATATTGTGTAAAATGTTATTTGGATTAATAGTATGGAACATATTTTGAATTTAATTGTTTTATGGATTGCAAATTTAAAATTTTGAATTGAAATATTGTATAAATTACAAAAAATTATAATATATTTTTAGTAAAATAATATAGAGACACGTTTTGAATTGAAATATTTTGTAGAATAGAATAAATGACAAGTATATTTTAAGATTTTATTTTTTGTAAATAAAATGTGTTTTGAAATTTATTTCAAAACAAAGTTTAAAAGCATGAATGTCGGATTTATAACATTTTAGAGGTTGAAAAAGGCAAATGTGAAGAAAATGAAAATGAAGTGGGCTGTTCGAGAATCACAAAAATGATTTTTGCTACTTTGTTTAGTTTAGTAATTGATAACTTAAAGTCTCTCAGTCTAGTCACTGAACTAATCCACTCGTGGAGTGCTAGTGGTAGGGGTGGCAATAGGTCATGTTTCGGATTCATGAGTCATGTTTTGATATGAGTATTACAAATTAATTATAAATTCGAACAGAACCCGTGAACCTTCTTGTTTTCATTTTCGTGTCGAGTTTTCGTATTAGATTCGGGTCGCATTTTGTGAGAGGATTTCGTGTCGTATTAGAAATTGCCACTCCTAGCTAGTGGTATATTAGTTGTCTAGTAGTTGAGATAGGAAAGCAGACAAGTAGCACTGATCCCAAGAAGCAGAATTAAAAAAAAAGAGCAATTTGCCATTCCTTAACCTAGATGATATTATTGAGGAACGTCTTTATTAGAATAATTTTATTTCTCACTTCGGTCAATTAGCAACAGTTTTTCGGTGGACTTCCGAAAATCTATTTCATGTAGCTTGGCAAAGAAATTTTGAATCATGGATACAGGACCTTTACACATAAACCTATTTTGTATGTAATTTGGGATCCTCATTTTGGTCGACGTCATGATGCAATCATATCATGTCTATTGGAAACTTATCAAGAATTAGGTGAAAGCAACTCAAATTTCATAAAAAGTATTCTCAAATTCTGTGAATGTTAATTTTTAAACATGGCTCATTTCGATTGGTCCAACTTTGCTACGTTTGAATTGTGATTTGTTTGAGAATTTTTATACTAAAATTTGTGAAAATTTTAGTGAAATTTTTTTAGTGGAAAATATATGTTGGAGGAAAAGTTAAAAGGAAAGTTTTTTAAAATTATGTGAAGAGAATTTAGAAAAAAGATTTTGAATTTTAAATTTTAAAATAAAAAATATTTTTATTTGAATAAAAGTTAAGACGTGAAGTACCACCTCACAAATTCAATCATTAATGTATACTCAAATTTTGCCATTAGAAAACTTTCTCTTTGCATTTGTTTCTTAGGTCAGCATTGAATATTCCTGGAAATTCAACATTCATGCCAATTTTTTTTTAAAGAAAAAAAGGACAAAAGGTATGCTTTACTTCAGCGCTCATAACATCCAAAGTCGAGACTCATCAATTTCCATTTCTTCTCTAAGACTAAATAAGCAGCCAAGCAGGGGTATCGGTCAATGTGGGTGGTTGATCCATTTGTTTGGTACCCGTGCGGCTGAGTTGTTGAGATCACCTAATTTTTTCTCTGAAAATTAGGAACTTTTATGTGGTTTCTATGGGTTACTATTTGAGTTGGCTACAACATTAATTCTAATTAGGAAACCATCCAGCATGCACATTTGCCTATGAAGTTGTTCATCCAGAGAGTATCATTACACTCACAGTCACATTGGGGAATTACTCCCGGAACAAAATCATAATGACAGACTTCTACATCGTGAATGCTTCATCTCCTTTTAATGCAATTATTGGGAGATCATGGATGAATAAAGCCAAGGCTATTTGATCACCTTACTATTTGGACATCCTTACGGAGCATAGAGTAGCATCAGTTCGAGAAAATCAATATACAGCAAGAGAATGCACGTGTATCGTTATCAAAGGTAAAAATACTTTGATGACGGGTGTACATGCTATCCAAACTCCAGAGATATTGCAACTTGACCCCAATGTGAAACCTTGGGGAAAGATAAGCTAAGGAAAAGGTGCAAAAGTCCTTTCCAAGAGTCCTGGTGTCACACCTCAAGAACCCAAAGGAGTTAGAAATCCTGAAGTCACGCCTTGAGATATTCTTGGAAACTCTAAGGTCACACATCGGAAGCCCCAAGATGCCAAGAACTCCGAGATCACACCTCGGAGACCCAAAGATGTCAAAAACTCTAAGGTCACAACTCGAAGACCTCAAGATGTTAGGAACTTTGAGATTACACCTTGAAAACCCCAAGATACCGGCATGAAAGAAGATCTGGCTTAATCACAAGAAATCACTGATGAGATGCAAGAGGTCATGATAAATAGCAACTATCCAGATAAGATGGTTAAGGTGGGAACTAACTTGCATGCCACAATCAAAGACCACATCATTCATCTCCTATGCAAATAAAAAAAGGTTTTTGATTGGAGCCTTGAAGATATGCCGGGAATGTCACCATCTTTGGTGACACATAAACTCAATATTGATCACAGGGTAAAGCCTGCTCAGCAAAAGAAATGATCATTGGCCCCGGATAGAAATGCGGTGGTCAATGAGGAGGTGAAAAAATTACTCTAATCTTATATCATCAAAGAGGAGAGATACCTACTGCAGAAACCCCATATGTCAATCTTCTGACATCACTCAAGGTCGCAAAAAAAGAAATGGATGACTCAAAAGCCTGGACCTTATACGTAGATGGCGCTTCGAACTAAGATGACAGTAAAGCAAGCCTCTTGTTACAAAATCCATAGGGCTAAAACTGGCTCAAAGGATGAAAGTGAAAGATGTGCGCACGTACAACGACTCTCAAATAGTTGTTGATCAGATTCCTAGGTCAAAAATAAAAGGGAAGATGCCCTAGGCAAGTTGGCATTTTCAACCTTTTCTCATCTAAACAAAAAAGTCCAGGTGGAAGTGCCCTGTTGTAGAAGCATCAAAAGAAAGTCTTCACGACTATTAAAAATGGGGGAGATAATTGGATGACTCCCATATGGAAATATCTGCAAAATGGAGAATTGCCCGATGATAAGAATGAAGCACGGAAATTAACACTAAAGGCGCATCGATATATACAAGACATCATCCTTTACAACTGATCTTATTGGGCCTTAGTAGGCAGAATATATATTTCAAGAAATGCGTCTCAGATCTTGTGAAAGCCACAAATGTGTTAAGTGCCAATTTCACACCCCCAAATAGAGTTGATCAATATCCAAAGTTCGTAGCCTTTCACACAGTGATGAATTGATATTTTGGGACCTTTTCTTGGGGCACCAGGACTTTCGAAGGTCTTAATAGTTGCCATCGACTATCTTACTAAGTGGGTAAAAACCAAACCTCTAGCTACTATCATTGGAAAAAAAGTTCTAAAATTTGTGTGGAGCAAAATCGTGTGCAAATTCGGTATCTCTCACTTGATTATCTCAAACAATGGAAAATAATTTTTTAACGATTCTTTCCACTCCTAGTGCGAAGAACTTCAGATGAAGCAAAACTTCACTTTCGTTGTGCACTCACAAGCCAACAGCCACCTTAAAGTCACAAACCACACAATACTACAAGGACTCAAGACTCGGTTGGATAAGACAAAAGGGGATTGGGTAAAAAACCTCCCAAATGTTTTATATGTTTATCGCACCACACCTTGGACAGCAACGGAAGAAACCTTCTATAGCCTAACTTCTAGCTCCAAGACCGTCATCCCAGCGGAAACTAGGTTTCCAAGTCCCAGAATTATAACCTTTAATGCTGAGGCTAACAGAGAAGAGGTCCGGTTGAACTTGGACTTACTGGAAGGGCGTCAAGATCCAGCTTCTGCGAAAGAAACACAATACAAGTAGGCAAAGGACAAATATTACAATGAACGGGTGAAGATTAATGAATTTGCCCCAAGAGATTTGGTCTTATGCAAAAGTGAAGCAAGCCGAGATCAAAAGTTTGGCAAGTTAGAAGCTAATTGGGAAAATCCTTACAGGGTCATTGATGCATTTAGGTTTAGGAGTCATTACCTGGCCATAATGGATGGGAACTTACTGTCCCTACTCTGGTATGTTAATAATTTAAAATGCTTTTATATTTGAAATATTAGTTAATGAATAAAATCTTATTCTTACATATATACCTTTTAAAAATCAAGAATGGGGATATTGAATTGAACAACTGAAATCCCAAACATCCTACGGGGTGGGGATCTTGAATGGAACAACTAAAATCCCAAACATCCTATGGGGTAAGGATCTCAGATTGAACGACTAAAATCCCAAACACCATTTATTTATATATTCATTCTTTTTAAATCGAGTAGGGAGATGATGACTGCCCTGAACCCGATTCAAGGGTGGTAAAACCGCTTTGTTAAATTTTAAATCGAAGACCTTAGTTTAGCTAAGTCAAGTTGCGAACTCTATAACATCCCAATGGGGTGAGAAGAATTCAAACACCCATGAGGGTGCTAAAATAGAACATCCTACAGGGTGAAATCTCAAACATCCTCAGGGGTGGAGATCTCGAATTACTCATTGTTATTAATTTAAGCATAGTATACATATATATGAGAAGTTTACATTTTTTTTTATTTTAATCTATTTTTCCTCATAACTAACCCTATCTGGAATAAACATACTGAATAGGGTACTAAAAACCCTAGTCCTGACAAGACCTCATCGCGACATTATCATGCCAAGATTTGGGGGGCTTATGATATATATAGGATCTCGGTTAGAACTGAGAACTTGGCAATGTAATTGAGATCTCGGACGTTAACTGGGATCTCAAACATATGCGAGACCTTCGCACCAGACTTTGATATCAAAGCGAAGGTCCAGATCTCAGAACAAAGGTCTAGATCTTAGATCAAAGGTCAAGACTTCGGACCAAAAATCTGGATCTCAGACCAAACGTCTAGATCTCATAGCAAAGGTTCGGATCTCAAACCATATGCCCAGATCTCAAGCCAAGGGTCTTTATGCTTTTACGTTTGAAGTATTAATTAATAAATAACATAACATTCTTACATCCTATGGGGTGAAATCCCAAACATCCTTAGGGGTGAGGAGAATATGAACATCCTACAAGGTAGAATCCCAAAAATACTAAAGGATGAGGATCTTGGATTATTTATTTTACTGGAATAATCAATGGATAAAATCCTGAACATCCCAAGGGTATCTTTTTGCTACTGCTGAGCCAAGAGTTCAAACTCTCCTAGCCTTGTCTCGATGGGACCTCTATTTGCAGGCACCATGTTTAGGCCCACCTTATTGAGACGAGTCTCCATTTTTTCCATCTTTGATCTCCATGTCTTGCATTCAAATTGCAATTCAAAGGTTTGCTTCTTATAAGGCCCAAGTGCATTTTGAAAACCTCAGCTCTCTTAGCGTTTACTGTCCAATTCGGCGGTCATGGTCTTCGTTAAGACTATAGTCCAGATATCTCAGATGGGCAACTTGATCTTGGAGATCTTTATTTTCATCTTCTTAGTTATGTGGGATAAATTTACTGCAAAGAGAAGACCTTTTTCACTAGCAACTTTGCAAACTCTCATTGGTTGATGCTTCTAAGTCTCTGGACTTCAGCCTCCCTCTCCTCTAGCCGTTGGTGAAGGAAAGCGGGCTCTCTCTCGAAATTCTTCCTCACCTTTAGAGATGCAACCTCAACACCCCTTAATTGAGCAACTTCAGCATCATGCCTAGAGGCCTCCACAATTAGCACTTTTGCACTTGTGGCACTGTAGAAGCCAAATCACTATTAAGGCTTGCCATTGACATCTCGGTCAACCTTTTTTGATGGTTCTCTATAACCTGGACCGTCACTCTCGGTAAAGTCCTTTATGGGTGTAAAGAAGCGGAATATTATCTTCGAAATAATAACTTCGGCTTCTTCTTGACCATCTGTTCCGTTGCTATAATGGACCTTTATTCCTTTTCTCTTAGTTGAAGTCCCAGCCCCGGCCATCCTGTTCTCAACTTTCTTCTTCGAAGGCTTCACCACCACTACCTTCTTAAAAGAAGCATCCTCGTCATGACTAGACTTCAGCCTTACATTGCCACACCAAGGTCTATGGGGCTTATGATGAGTAGGGAATTTACATCATGTATAAAACAATCATGGGCATAACAATATACAACAATCACAGGCACAAATCATAGAAGAAGATAATTCCCTCAAATCATGAAAGAGGATAATTCTCCTCTAATCATGGAAAATGATAATTCTCCCTAAATCATGAAAGATGATATGCATAGGTTGTAACAAATAATTCCTCTAAATGAGGAAAAATGATATATATAAACCCTAGAGACCATCAGTTAAGAGGACATGCTTTAACTATGGGAAAAATACTATACTCCGACTAAAGTTCTAACTTAGGCATCGGAGAATCTACCTTGGAAAACCACTTCAGTATTTGTTTTGCAGGAATATTTCTTATATGGGAAGACGAAGAACCTTAAACCAGAACCATCTTGTCGGATCTAATTTGGCTTGCGGATTTCGCCTTCATCAAAAAGTATTCTCAAATTCTGTGAATGTTAATTGTTAAACATGGCTCATTTGCTGTGTTTGAATTATGATTTATTTGGGAATTTTTGTACTGAAATATGTGAAAATTTTAGTGAATTTTTTTTAGTAGAAAATGTATGTTGGAGGAAAAATTAAAAGGAAAGTTTTTTTCAATTATGTGAAGAGAATTTAGAAAAAAGATTTTGAATTTTAAATTTTAAAATAAAAAATATTTTTATTTAAAAAAGTTAGGACGTGAAATACCACTTCACAAATTCAATCATTAATGTATACTCAAATTTTGCCTTTAGAAAACTTTCTCTTTGCATTTGTTCCTTAGGTCAGCATTGAATATTCTTGGAAATTCAACATTCATACCAATTTTTTTTTTAAAGAAAAAAATGACAAAAGGTAATTGCTTACTTCAGCGCTCATATCATCCAAAGTCGGGACTCATCAATTTCCATTTCTTCTCTAAGACTAAATAAGCAGTCAAGCAGGCGTATCGGTCAATGTGGGTCGTTGATCCATTTGTTTGGTACCCAGTGCAGCTGTGATTGAACACACTATTTCTATTTACAAATAAGAAAATTCTTAAATAAAAATTAATTATTTAAATACATTTTTATTTCAAAATTTAGAATTTAAATTTTTCTACTTAAATTTCTCTCACATAATTTTAAAAAAAAATTTCCTTTTATTTTTTCCTCCAAAATACTTTTTCTATCAACAAATACCTACTAAAATTTTCACACATTTCAATACAACTTTTTCCATTTACAAATAAAAATGCCTTGTCCAAACGAACCCATAATTTTTTTCTCTAAAAATTTGGAACTTTCATGTGGTTTCTATGGGTTACTATTTGAGTTGGCTATAACATTAATTCTAATTTTCTTTTTTGTGCATCTCTCCTGTTCTAAATCAAGAAATTCATAGAACTGAAAAAAAGAAAAAAAAAGTTTGATTAAAATTTAAAAGAAGTACCCTTGTCGATCCCTTTTCCTTTTTCCTCTTTCAAAGTCTCTATACATAAATTACTCTTTAAGAAAGTTTTTTAAAAAAAGTTTAATCTATCACATGTAGATATAATATTAATAGTTATAATACACATAATAAAAGTTTTAGTAAAATTTGTCAAACCAATATAATATTTACATGTTAGAAATAATTAATTATTAGATATTTTAATTATTTAATAACTACAAAAATTTACTAAAAGTGAAAAATAATTATTTTAATTATTTAATAACCAAAAGATTTTATAAATTTTTTTACTATAAATATCATTATTGTACCCATAATCAATAATAAAATCTTAGGAATAAAGATTCATTGAAGTGTTGGCATTTAGCACAATTCTCTCTGCCTAAATACAATATATTTAATATATTCCTCCCGTCTCAAAAAAAGAGTTCAGTTTTAAAATTTTTTTATATCTCAAAAAAAGAATCCACTTTTAAACTAAAAATTTAAAATATACTTATTAATAATAATTGTGTATACTCACAATTAAAAAGTAAGAATAAAAATGTAAAATCATGCATTTAATTGGTGTATTAAATGTGTTGTATCTAATAATTAATACAAAGTTATATCTAAACCAAAATGAATTCTTTTTTTAGGATGGATGGAGTATTATTAAATATATAATTTTATATTTTTATTTTTATTTTTTAATATAAATTATATGATGCAAATTTTGTCTAAAAGTAAACTTTTTTAAAAAAATTGATAGTTTTAGAGCCTATATAAATAGTATCTCAAAACGCATTTTGTATCTTTTAATATAGTAACCATGAAATATACAATATATTTAAAAGTAAAAAGAATATGTTAGAAAATGTTTTAAAATATTGTACAAACATGCTATAGAAGAAGTAGTGGTCTAAATAATTTTATATTTAAAAAGTAGACTTGTTACTAGATTTCAATGCATTAAATATTATAATAAAATATATTTCTTTTGTTTTTAAGTGATGAAAAACAGTAAAAAAATTTCACAGTTATAAGAGTTTTCAATAATAAAATTATATTTTTTTTCTTTTTTCCTTTTAAAAATGAAACACTCCAAAGCTATTTTGGCTACACTTATATTGCATTTCAAACCATGCTTTTGAAAATGTAGTCTAAAACGTGTTTTGAAATATTGTGTGAAATGGTATTTAAATTAATAGTAAGGAACATATTTTGAATTTAAATATTGTGTAGATTTAAATATTGTGTAAGGAACATAAAATTATATTTTTTTTCTTTTTTCCTTTTTAAAATGAAACACTCCTAAGTTATTTTGGCTACATTTATATTGCATTTCAAACCGTGTTTTTGAAAATGTAGTCTAAAACGTGTTTTGAAATATTGTGTGAAATGGTATTTGGATTAATAGTAAGGAACATATTTTGAATTTAAATATTGTGTAGATTGCAAATTTGAAATTTGAAATTGAAATATTATATAAATTACAAAAATTACAATATATTTTTAGTAAGATAATATAGAGGCAAATTTTGAATTGAAATATTTTGTAGGATAGAATAAATGACAAGTATATTTTAAGATTTTATTTTTTGAAAGTAAAATGTGTTTTGAAATTTATTTCAAAACAGTTTAAAAACATGAATGTTGGATTTATAACATTTTAAATGTTGAAAAATGTATATGTGAAGAAAATAAAAACGAAATGGGCTGCCCGAGAATCACAAGAAGAATTCTCTGGAGTAGACTTATCTAGAATTGGGTGAAAATTTTCTTAAAAAGCACTCTCAAATTCTATGGATGTTATACATGACTCATTCCGATTGGTCCAACTTTGCTATATTTGGATTGTGATTTATTTGAGAATTTTTGTATTAAAATGTATGAAACTTTTAATGGAAAATTTTTAGTAGAAAATATATTTTGAAGGGAAAATAAAAAAAACTTTTTTTTAAAAAAAAAAATATGTGAGGAGAATTTGAAAGGGAGATTTTAAATTTTTAAATAAAAAGGGGTTTGAATGTATTATTTTTATTTTAAAAAAAGTTAACTTTTTGTTTCACATTCCTCACAAATTCAATAGAGTAATGATACTTTTTATAATGGTTATTCATAGTGACTGATGTGGCAAGTATAAAAAAACAAAATTCGCTTATCACCATTTTTAAAAAATATAAAATAATAAGATATTATTTTATTTTTTCATACTTACCACATTAGTTATTATAAAAAGTTACTGTAAATATTATTACTTAATTCAATAATTAATGTATACTAGAATTTTGAGTTAATTCCTTAAATATTGGTTAAAAAAATTAAATTAATATTGGTTTTTTTTTTTCATTTTCTACCAAAGTCGGTATTTGAAAAACCGACTTTAAAGTCGATTTTTCAAAAACCAACATTGAAGTCGGTTTTTCAAAAATCGACTTTAAAGTCAGTTTTTCAAATACCGACTTCCGTACAAATTTTTTTAATTAATATTTATTTTGATTAAAACTAATTAATTAGTTTTTGAACTATATTTTATTTTAACAAATTCGAAAAGAATATTCGAGAGCTAAATTCTTCATAATCGATATTCTGCATATCCACTTCAATTTAGAATTATTGTTTAAAAGTTTTTTATTAAAACTACTAGTTAATTAGTTTTTGTACCATATATTAATAATTTTTTTTTAAATAATGTAACTTTGAACAATAATTTTCTCCATAATTTATTGTGTATTATTACGAGTTTTTTCCCAAAAAAATTATATAAAAAATATAAATTAAATTGATCATATTATTGAAAAATTAATTTATTTTTAAAGAAATCCATTTTTGAGATATCGACTTTAAAATCGATATTAAGGATATCAACTTTAAAAATTGCTATTCTAGATAATCACTTTGAAGTCGAAATCCTAGATATCGACTGCAGACAATTTATGAAAAAAAAAACTTAGCTCTAAATCCTCTAAACTCAAAACCCTAAAAACTCTACTCTCAACCCTCAACCCTCAACCCTCGACATTCGACCTTCAACCCTAAACCCTAAAACCTAATCCTTAAACCTAAAAACCCTAACCCAAAACCCTAAACCTGTCGCCCCTCCCCCTCCACTGGTATTTAAGTCTTCCACTGGTGGATCATCAGGCTCTGTTTTCCCTTATAGTACAGCGTCTGCTTCAATCTCATCTTCACAATCTCTCTTTGGTTCACAACTAGTTTTTAGTAGTTCTGCTCCTTCCTTTACATATGAAGCAGGAAATAATGATAAAATAAACACAAAAGACAGCATGGCCGAGGATTTCGTCAAGTTATCCATGAAGTTTTTTCCATTGATAATTCCCCAGGGTACACTGGAGGTTTTTCCAAAAGTGAATAATGGAGTTTTCAAGAAACTGCCGAAGCTTTCGCCCAAGTTGTGGAAAGCTTGTGATGACTGGCTCTCAGAATTTAAAGTGGGGCTCATAGCCTCATAGGCTCTAGTGTTTCGACTATTTCCCATGCTTGTACGGCTTACTATATGAAATGATGTGAAGAATCTTTGCATGGAAAAGCAAAACCAATCAAAATAGGTAAAAGTATATGGATACCAGTAGAGTTAATTTGTATAATATTTTTTTTTAATAACAAATGAAATAAATATTGATTTTTTTTACTTCAAGTCGATATCCATATAGCAACTGCACTGTTTTATGAACGACACTCAAATTATCAATATTTATTTTTTTTAAATAAACAATATTAAAAAATTTCACTCGTATTAGTATAGATGATTTTATTTATATTTTTTGGAAATGCATAAGAGAATGTTAAATTAAAAATAATATAATTATATTTGTTTATTTCGTAAGAAGACATATAAAATTTGAGTATATGCTTTTTACAATTTTGTTGTTTAATAATATTTGGGATCCCACCTTAGACCATTACAAAGGGCATATTTAGGAAATCAACTTCTTATGGCAATTTAGGTTAGATTACCTCTCAAGCCGTAACATGTATTTTTTTCATAATAACATTTGGAATGAGTGAGGAGATTTCACTTAATTAATAAAGTTATGGGAAGAATCTTTAAATTTCAACAAGTGACTAAAAATGAAAAAAAATTAATCAAGTCCCACAGGGAGACTGTCTAATATTCCTACGTGGCTGTCGCCTAGGGGGTTGGGGTTGGGGTTGGGGCTGTGGGTTGTCATCAATCTCCAGTGCATTTAGGTCAAAAGGAATTGATTCATCCATACGTGATTGTGGACGAGAACGCCTTCGACGTCGCTCATAGACCAAATTGTAATGAGACATTTGAGATGACGTACTAGCGCGGTCTTGTGATAAAAGGTCCATCTCAGGTGTCTCTTCATATGGCTCATCAGGCTGATGAAGAAACATACTAGAGGCCAAAATCCGATCATTCTCATCAACATTGCGACGGCGGAAAGTAGACGGACGTTCGGACATAGATGGACAACCAGAAGTAGATGGTCGTCCCGAAGTAGAAGGCCGGCCTGACGTCGACGGACGAGCAGACGTGTAGAGACGCGAATGCGATAGTTGAAATTCACCTTGAAAACTTGCACGTTGCATCTGCATCTGCGATTGTTGAAATTCACCTTGAAAACTAGCACGTGGCATCTGCAGCCGGCGATCCTCCTTAACCATTGTCATAGCATGGTTGGACACGTCATATACATTTCTCATTTGAGATCTGGTATCTACTTCGACATTGGTGAAATCGCGGGCCAAATCATTCACTTGCTCCCAACATGATCCCTGCATATAAAAAAGTGTTTAGCCATAACATTTTTTATACATTAGCGAATATGAACACTTTAAAAGTTATATACATATCCAATACGAGACAATCGATCTGGTTGGGTGCATACTCTCGTCTGGGCGATGCGCGGGATTACCGATAAGCACCCAAGTAATCTGTCGATGCCATATCATGTATTTTGAGAGAAATAATGCATCGGACCAGCTGTAGGCCTGCCAGTCACAATCCGGTCCATTCGGCTGTTCCATTGGTAAACGTAAACTGCATGCCGTGACATCCAGTTCACTCCGCTCCTGCCCCGACGATCCACTCAATGCAACCTCACATCCGTGTCCACGGTCGGAGGGATCGTCTGAATATAGCCAAACTGCTGCATAACCCGCCATGGTAAATGTAGCTCAACTACATCATAGTTGAGCAGAGGCACGGCTGCACACCAAATAGCACGACCAAATAAGCAGTATTCTGGCAACTCATACAGGCCGTCACTATCTTGATACGGTTGCCAGATAAACTGTGAAAGAGAGAATGTTAACAATCATCATTGTTTGAACTAAACTTACGTGTAACGAGCCAATAATTTTGAAACAGTAATTATTTATCTACTTACGTCCTCCTCGGCCATATAGTCCAGCCGATCCCGATACATACGCAACACATGGCATCCTACATTTGCAAAACTCAGACCCGTGTTCTAACTGCAATGAATCAGTATACGAGCATATAAAGGATCAAACACAATTTAAAATAAATCAAATATATCATGGAAAAAATGTGACCGGTAAACACGTACACGCACGCTCTTGGTCCTAAAGGCATGCCGGGGTAGCCATATCGATGAGGGTCTCTGACATTTCGGTGTTGGGGTCGTATTCGAGGTAATCTCTCCCAGGCCCACACCTGCAATAAGCCCATGGTCCACATATGCCGGCCGTATCTCCCATTGCTGCCTGACATAACGCCCTATATAATGATGCTAGCACGGCGCTACCCCAACTATACCTCGATGCCGTCGCTATATCCCTCAGTAGAGGTAGGTACATCAATTTGACCTTCGTACCTAACTTATCCCCCATTATCGACCCTATCATTTGCATGATCCGGCATCTAGCATGTTCTACCATCTGCTCATATGGGGTATCATCTACTAGAGGACGTGCCCGGATATGCATTGCGATACTTTTTAATTTCAACCGATCTTCGTCGAAATGGTTGGGGGCCGGCATGTAACCCAACAGCTCGTAACATAGAGTCTGCCACTACTCAAGCGTATGAATCGGATCTTGCCCAATCATTGGTTCTCCGTCAACACGTAAACCACATAGTGCCACGACATCTTGTAACGTCACGGTGGCTTCACCAACTGGAAGGTGGAATGTGTGCGTCTTCTGCCGCCATCTCTCCACCAATGCCGTGATTAATGCCCAGTCAACTTGTATACACCCTGCCATGTATACACCATAAAAGCCCACTTCGTAAAAGAAGTCAACTACCCTAATATTGAGTGGGCCAACTTTCCACACGTCCACATCTGCCCTGTACACTTTCAACGGCTCCATTTCTGGATCGTCCCAAACGAGCTAGACTGGTTTCTAATAACCTCCGTCCAAATCATATGCAATTATAGTATAATTACGGTATCGTCCCAACAACTACCTAAGTACAATATCTACTAATATCTACCCTATTATTTAGATTAAGAAGAAGTGGAATAATAACAAGAATCAAACAAAAAACAAATAAAAAAATAATCATGGGACTACTTCGTGACTCAGACCACGCGAACTATGAATAAATATAAATGTATTATGTCACAGAATCGAGAGCTACTATCGTCTTTCAACAAAGCTCCATTAAATTCGACAACTTCACGATATTCAATTGACTTCTTCACCAATACTTGAACACGCAAATGGTAAGACTCAGCATTTACAAGAATTAATACCGAATATCGATATAGTAGAATACAATAAGGAGAATACATAAATGAAAATAAGTAACCCACTCGCCACATAAGAGCCCCAAAAATAAACCTTTTAAACGACTAAACATGGTTTGCATGAACATAAAATTTCGCCTAAGCTATTCTATTCTATCGCTTGTTCCTCCTTGTTCTAAAGCTAGTTCATTTCCTCTTTCTCTAAAGCCAGTCTTTCCATTTGTAGTTGTTGTCGCTCATAGAAGTCATTTGTCTGAATATCCGAGACATCCCTCTTGGTACACACATCTATTATCCATCCATCCGATGGCACTTAAAACAATCATTAGTTCAAAGGGTGTTCCACAATCGGTGCACCACATAATGAAGAAGAGAGTGCATGCCAAGACACGCAATAAATTTTCTAATTGCAAGTCAATTAAGTTTGCATTTACAACATAAGGTTCCTTTCCTTCACTACTTCAGAGCTTTCTTCAGTTCTCCACCAATATCGTGGTTCCCCTTATCTTTTCTTCTTTTTCCTGTCAAAGTTCCCATGATGGTTTTACCTCGCTTTGATGTGGTCTTCTTTAAATCCGGAAATGTGCATTCTCTACACAAACAACACTCGGTGGTGTGTGAGATCCTCAACAATTTTCACAAAGATAAAATAGAATTGTATCTACTCCATACATTCCGTACTTTTTCTTTGTTGAAAAGTTTGTAAGATTAGCCACCAGAAAGACCATGATGAGGACACATTCTTTGCGATTCTTTATATCTTTCCCATGCCTCATATAAAGATTCATTATCTAATTGTGTAAAGCTAGCAATGTCATTCGTAGCTTAAGCAGTTTTACGAGGGAAAATATTTGTTTAGAAATGGCTTTATCTTTTAAGGAAAAAACAACCTTAATCTAATGGCATCTTCTGCTACCCCCAATTTTTATAGTCCAAATTGAATTTGCTGAACCATATGAATAAGTGCAGGGTGCTCCTTCAGTGTAGGCATAGCAAAAAATCGTGCGAGAACTCTTGCGGAATTGGATTATCTTACGCCATTTGAGAGCTTCCCTTCTTTTTGTTTCTTTTAGCTAATGCCATAAACTACGGTCTAAATTAATAGGAAAATATCGCTAATTTGATATTGAATAGAATCAGCGCAAAAACAAGATTAAAAGTTCAACTAAGAGAACTCAGATAAACAAACTTTATATAAATTCCATTCATATAATTATTTTGTGATAATTCCTCACAACTATTCACATAATCAAACATTATCTTATAATATTCCTATTCAAATAATAATCATGGGACTACTTTAGTGACTCCAAAATTACTATGAATGCATGATAAAGGAATATTATAGTCTACTATCGATTCACAATTAAAAAAGTCCATTTTTCAACTAATATATTGATTCATCTACGCCCTCTTTCACTAACTTAAACATGCAAATGGTGATCAAGCATTTACAAGAATTAATACCGAAATCGGATATTGGAAAATACCACAATTATATAAATGAAAATTAGTTGTTGTCGCTCATGAAGACTAGAAGTCCAAGTTGTGTAGAAGCCATTTGTCTAAATCTCTCAAGTTAAATGAATCGACTTTTCCTCTATGCCGTGTAAATTTACATACTATGGTATCGTGTATCAGTATCTTTTTCTTAACAAAATAACAAAATTTTTTTTTTTCTTTTTTCTTCATTTTCTTCTTTTGTCTTTCCTACAAAATTTCAACTTTCTTCCCAAACAAAATTGCAATAATACTCCAATAATTAGATAAGATAATGAAGTTATCATTATATTCACTTATCAAGCTCCGATCGATGGCGGCTTGAAGCGTGAGAACATCCGTTGTGGCCTGGGAGATACATCGGCGAATCTGGATGAAGTGCCCGCAAACTCCATAACCTGAACATATGATTCACAATTTTACTACATTATTTGCAAAATCAACTGAAGATTAACACATAACGTCTTGCCACGTCCATTCAAACACCCCAAAGAAATAATAATAGCGGTGGACATATATTGAGATTGCGTAATTCACATGCGAAAATAAGCTCATGAGTCTATTTTGTATTTTTGTACAAATGCATGCATACATAAAACACAAAACGATCCAAAAGATAAAATTAAACACCGAATGACTAAAATAATAATAATTTATATACTAATATCACAAAATAGTTTTTATTACATATCAGCAATCATGGGTTCATAGCTGCCCTATTTCTAAGCCTCTCAATGTTAGGGCATGCCTTCCTATTATCCCCAAGTACTCTGCATGCTTTACACCTCTGATTTTTTGCTCGATTCATTTCATTCCTTATACGGGTAGATCTTGGACGGCCCGAACGGTCATTGAGTCTTGCTGTATTGGCGACCAGATGAAAAGGTGCTGGTGGCCAATAGTCCTCGTGGGGCATGGGGTAGAAATAGTTTGAATAGGTTTGCACCATTTTTTCCACTTTATATACACCATCCACGAGTGCCAAAGCGACCCGTTCCAATTGAGCGCAAACCTTTTGTGCGTGGGAGCACAGAATCTTGTAAATTTTAAACTTTCCACACGTGCATGATCGGTTGTTAAGGTGTACCGTATGCACGTTCCCTTCTTTGTCACCATGAACCTCTGTCGTGACTTGATATAAGCCTTCTTCCCTCAGAAAGGTCGTCACCTGGTGATATTTGGACTTGTGCTCGCTCCGAAGGAACTTATCTTGCACGTTTGTTAGCCATGGATTCTGATCAGTAACATGTTTGTGGCCTTCAGTGCGGTGCGAATCAAAGTATTTAACCAATCGGTAAAAAGTCGCAGGCACGCAAGCTGTGATTGGCAATTTCCTGACACCTTTCAAGATTCAATTGAACGATTCGGAACTATTCGTTGTCATTATGCCATATCGGAAGCCACCATCATAGCATAGTGCCCATTTCTCCAGTGGAATATCCATCAACCATTTATGGGCGTCCTCATCCAATGACCGCATGGATTCCATAATTTGAGCAAATTTGTGCTGTTGGTGTGCAGTAGCAGCGCGATGCATCAATTCAGTCAAAGCATTATTCTTGAATAGCTGACTAAAGTTTGCTTTGACATGCCGCAGGCAAAACCAATGGTGAACCATTGGTGGTTGTAATGCAGGGTTGTTTTCAACGGCTCGCAAAATTCCCCGGGCTCGATGCGAAATCAAACAAATCCCTTCGCGGCCACGAATCACGTGACGAGATAATTGATACAAAAACCAGGACCAATTTGCTAAACTTTTCTCGTCAACAATAGCAAAAGCTAAAGGAAGAATATGGTCAGCTGCATCAGCACCTACTGCAATAAGGGTCTTTTCCTTGTATTTCCCGTATTGAAAAGTGCCATCGATACTAATTACGGGATGACAATGTTGAAAACCATCAATACAAGGCCTAAATGTCCAAAAATACCGAACCAAATATGTTGTAATCCCCAATACTATCTTCCGTGTGCCGCCATTCAACAACGGTGCCAGGATTAGAAGCTTGAAGGGCAAGTAAGAACTTCGGTAATATGGTGTACGACGTCTCCCAATTACCATATACTAGTTCAATGGCTTTCCTTCTCCCCAACCATGCCTTCTTGTATGAAATGTTAACTCCAAATGAACGCATATCTTCAACTATGTTGAGGACCTTATATGAAGCATTTTCCTTAATATTGTTCCGAGCCATTCGGCCAACCATCCCATAATCTAAATTCGGGTGGTCCTTTGGTTGTATCTCGGGGATGCATGTATGTTTCAAATGCATCTTTGTGATCTCCCAAAATGTATGTTTCTTTCTCAACGTGGCTCGAACCTTCCATAAACAATTCTTGTCCGCATAATAAAGACATCGGACAAACCAGCTAGTAGGAATACTTTCATACACTTTGAAGTACCTGTGCGCACGAATGGACCAACATTTAACTGCATGTTGCACCCCTTCTTTGATACGGAAAACCATTCCAACCTCTAGTTCTGAAGTTCGATCATCAACCTAAACGGGTCGGCGATAGTCATCGGACTGGTCGATCATAGAAATCTTTGGATCACCGATGTCCGTGTAGAAGGGAATATCATCAACAACGGTATCAATCGGTGGATGCGAAGTCTCTCTTTCATGATCGCCACCACCCTCGCCCTTCTCCTCTTCACTATCTTCCAATATGTTTGAACCCTCCTCTATCCATGCACGTAGGGGATCATAGGGAATGCTTACATCTTCACATATAGTCCCTAATGTGAACGTATCGGCTGCTCTCCGACGAAAGCTGCACGACTTGACCCTTCATTATAATTACCCCCACTGGTACCCTCATTAAATTGGCGACAACTTGGGCCTTCATTGTAATTGCCCCCAAATGGTCCAACATTAAAGATAGCATGACTTGGACCTTCTTTCAAATTAGCCCTACTTGGACCCTTGCCAAAGGGGCCACAACTAGGATCCCCGAGGGCAAAATAAGATTGTGGAAAAGGCGCATCATTCGATATGAAAGCATCATAAGTAAACCATTGATCATTAAGAAGCCCTTCTCCCTCTCTACTTTGTAGAAGTTGTGTGAATGACCCAACATTTGTTTGGGGAACCACTGACATATTGTCCTCAGAACAAATGCGATCTGGGCCGGATTCGTAACTTGTGTACAATTCAACCGCATTAAGACTCGGACATGTGGTTGGAATGCACAACATCTCCCTCACCGTATCATCATCATCCACTGGAATTGGTATGTATGTTATTGAATTACTAGCGCTGCTAAGAGGATAACGGCACATTAATATCATCCTAACCTAGCTTCCATCCCATCCAGTAGCCCGATGCAATTTTCTCAAAAGTTCGGACATGTTAATATTTTGATCAACAGCAATAAACCGGTTAGGCAAATTACTGTATTCGGAGCCGTTCGGGCCACTAACTATTTCTCTATCCCAGTATAACACAAGCCTCACTCGATCCTTGCCCATTTCTATATTGTGTGTGCCATCAATAATAACATAAAACTTACATTAATATAGGGCTCAAAGTTATTGAAGTAATGGGTATAGAAAATTTAAGGAAATACTCCGACGACAAAAAATCAACCAACTAAAATTTTGACATCTATTCAAAACCAAACATTCTCCCAACAGCACAAAGTCTTATATTCATCAAATCCAACCACAATCCTTTAATCATTATCAACAACACCCCTATTCACAACTTAGCATTCCAACATAGCAAACTCATTGGCTAAAATGGCACATGAATCCAAAGCAAGGCAAAACAATCCAAAACAATCCAACTCAATCCAAGTCATCACCTCACAAAAATAATCAACTAACATTTCACATCCATTCATAACCAAACATTTTCCCAACAACATGAATCATTATATTCATCAAATCCAACCACAATCCTTTCATTGTCATCATGAACACCACTATTTGGAACTTATTATTCCAATAAGAGCAAACTCATTGAATGAAATAAAATTTCAAAACAATCCAAAACAATCCAAAACGATCTAACTCACAACCCAACAAGAGTAACCAACTAACATTTTCACATCCATTCATAACCAAACATTTTCCCAACAACATAACGCATTATATGCGTCAAATCCAACCACAATCCTTTATTCATTACCATGAACACCCCTATTCACAACTTATCCTTCCAATAACATCAAACTCATTGGCTAAAATCCAAAATAATCCAAAACGGTCTAAAACAATCCAAAACGACCCAAGACAATCCAAAATGATCCAAGAGTAACGAACTAACATTTTCACATCCATTCATAAGCAAACATTTTCTCAGCAACATAAAGCATTATATTCGTCAAATCCAACCACAATCCTTTCATTATCATTATCAACACCACTATTTGGAACTAATTATTCCAATAAGAGCAAACTCATTGAATAAAATTCCACACTAATCCAAATAAAGCCAAATCGCGCCTAGACAAAAGTAAACAACCAACCATTTTGCTGGTTTGTACGTCCAAACAACATTCACAATTATATTCAACAAATCTAATATAAATTCTTTGTTCGGCATCATCAGCAGTACTATTCACAACGTATTATTCCAATAATAGCAAACTCAATAAAAATCAGTCCACAGCACCACCTCACACAAGTAAACAACTAATATTTTCCATACATTCATAACCTAATATTTTCCAAACAACATAAAGCATTATATTCATCAAATCCGACCACCATTCTTTAACTTACAGCATCAAATCCACTATTCAACACTTACTATTCCAATAATCGGCAATTCAGTGAATGAAATTAATAATCAATCCCAATAATTCCAAATAAAAAAACACCATACTTTAATCACAACAAAATTTCCAACATTAATTCAAATAATTGTAGCAATAATTAACAACTTTTGAATCAAAATTAACGTCAAATAAAGTTTTTATTAATATAGGATAACTAATTAACAGATTTTAAGTCATAAAATTGAACATACAAATTTAACATAAAAGTAAACATACAAATTAAACATAAAATTTAAAACATATAATATAATTTAACTTACAAATGTAACATACGATTTCAAATATAAAAAAAATTGAACATAAAAATTAGCATACAAATTTAACATACAAATTAAACATACAAATTAAACATTAAATTTAACATCCAAATTTAACATAAAATTAAACATTAAATTTAACATACAAATTTAACATAAAATTAAACATTAAATTTCACATACAAATTGAACATACAAATTTAACATCCAAATTGAACATACAAATTTAACATCCAAATTTAACATAAAATTAAACATTAAATTTAACATACAAATTTAACATACAAATTTAACATCCAAATTTAACATTAAATTAAACATTAAATTTAACATACAAATTTAACATCCAAATTTAACATAAAATTAAACACTAAATTTAACATACAAATTTAACATCCAAATTTAACATACAAATTTAACATCCAAATTTGACATAAAATTAAACATACAAATTTAACATCCAAATTTAACATACAAATTTAACATAAAATTAAACATTAAATTTACCATACAAATTTAACATTCAAATTTAACATAAAATTTAACATATAAAATAAATTTTAACATATAACATATAAAATAACATACAAATGTAACACAAAATTTAACATATAAAGCCACATACAAATTTAACATCAAAATTTAACATATAAAACAACATAAAAATTTAACATATACTAATTTAATATCAAATTTAACATAAAAATTGTAAAAATTAAATGGTAATTCACCTTCTAATAAAAAATGGGCAAAAAACTTGAGTGTTCTATATATATATATATATATTTTTCCCGGTTGAAGCCTCCAAGGGAGGGGGAGGGCGGCGGCACTTCTTGGGGGGGGGGGGGGGGGGAGGGTGTAAGATGGGTGGATTTGGGGTGGAGGAAGGAGGAGGAGGTAGATCTAGGAAAATAAAGGAAAAAATTGAAGGAGGAAGGAGGAGGAAGGAGGAGGAAGGAGGAAGTGCATGGCGGAAATGGGAAGAAAAGAAAGGAAGAAGGAAGAAAAGGAAGAAGGAAGAAAAGTAAGGAAGAAGCGGGTTTTGTAATTTTGTATCAAGTCGCGTTTTGGAAAACCGACTTTAAAGTCGGTTTTCCAAAACGCGACTTCGGCAGAAAATGAAAAAAAAAACCAATATTAATTTAATTTTTTTTAACCAATATTCAAGGAATTAACTCCTAGAATTTTCCTTTTAGAAAATTCTCTTTGCACCTATTCTACAGGTTAGCATTGAATATGTCTGAAAATTGAACACTCGTACCAATTTTTTTTTTTGGACTAAGGAACTCACAGTCGCTACCAAGGGTACATACTAGATAAATCTCGCCCCTGTATAATAGCCTGCAAACCATACAGGAGTCGTAAACCGCACTGAACAATTTATTCAATTGTGGAGTAATAATCATTATATAGGAGAGATAGTCGAGTGGTTCAAGGCGTAGCATTGGAACTGCTATGTAGGCTTTTGTTTATCAAGGGTTTGAATCCCCAATAGATGTAAACCGCACTAAGCAAGTCCTGTGCGATGAGCTTGATCGAAAAAGTGTTGACAGGGGATTCGAACTTGTGACCTTACAGTCCCGCACTCATTGTCACACCAATTTGGCCACCTTCGAAGGAGTACTCATACCAATTTTTTTTTTTTTTTTGAAAGAAAAAAGAACAAAAGGTAATTGCTTACTTCAGCGCTTATATCATCCAAAGCAGGGGAATCATCCTTTTGTAATTGCTTACAAAAGGATTACTTTTGCAATCTGATCTCACTTGTACTTTTGAATAATTGTATGTTACTTTTCAAAATTTATCCCAAATATTCAAACCCCATCGAGTAAATAAGATCATGCATTGTATTTGTAAAGACCATCTCTAGAAAATAATAATAAATGCAAATGGATGCTTTTTCAAAATAAAATGCAACAAGCAAATCTGAAAATAGCATGAGATTTTATTGCATCAACCTTAATTTTGACTCATTTTTTTCTCTGAAAATTAGGAACTTTTATATAGTTTCTATGGAGTACTGTTTGAGTTGGCTACAAGATTAATTCTGATTTTCTCTTCAGTGCATCTCTCATGTTCTAAATCTAAAATTTGATAGAATTGAAAAAAAAAAAAAAAGAAGGTTTGATTAAAATTTAAAAGAAGTATTCCTGTCGATCCCTTTTCCCTTTTTCAAAGTCTAAATGCATAAATTACTCTTTAACAAAGTTTTTAAAAAAAGGTTAATCTATCACATGGAGATATAATGTTAATAGTTATAATACACATAATAAAAGTTTTAATAAAATTTGTCAAACTAATATAATATTTACATTTGAGAAATTATTACTTATTAGATATTTTAATTATTTAATAGTTACAAAAATTTACTAAAATTAAAAAATAATTATTTTAATTATTTAATAACTAAAAGATTTTATAAAATTTTTTACTATAAATATCATTATTGTACACATAATCAATAATAAAATCTCAGGAATAAAGATTCATTGAAGTGTTGGCATTTAGCACAATTCTCTCTGCCTAAATGTGATATATTTAATATACTCCCTTCGTTTTAAAAAAAATAATTTAAAACCTTTTTCTTGTTTTAAAAAAAAACGAATTTACTTTTAAACTAAAATTTTAAAATATTCTTATTAATAATAATTGTGTATACTCATAATTAAAAAGTAAAGATAAAAAATTGAAGTTGTATATTTAATTAGTACGTTAAGTGTGTTGTATTTAATAATTAATAAAAATTTATATCTAAATCAAAATAGATTTTTTAAGACAGAAGGAATATTATTAAATACATAATTTTATATTTTATTTTATTTTTTAATTAAATTATATGATGCAAATTTTCTACAAAAGTAAATATTTTAAAATTTTTTTGACAGTTTTAAAGCGTATACAGATAGTACAGTGATTATGAATTAGAAAATATATTTAAAAATTAAAAAAAAAAAGAAGGTAAGAAAAAGTTTTAAAATTCTGTACAGACGTGCCAAAGAACAATTTGTAATGTATGTTATAAAGTTGAGATAACACTCAAAATCGTCCTTCACATTTTGACGAATAATCTTTTTCATCATTCACTTTTAAAACGAGAACAAAAAGTCTTTCACATTTAATAAATGTATCCGTTTAGTCCTTCGTTACAATTCTGTTTCTTTTTCTGTTAAATGACCCCACGTGCAACACACGTGACCTTTTAACAATGGGCAAAAGTGGAATTAAATAAAAAAATAACCCTCCCCTTTAACCCTCGACCCATGACCCTCGGTCCCCCCACCCCACACCCGTCGTCGTCCTAAGTTGGTTGTGGTTTTCTCCGTCCGACTGGAATTTGTACGCAAGACTGCTTTTTGGATTTGTGTTAACACTCTATCTTGGTGTTTCAACCGAATCAAAGGGTTCTTTAGAAGCAATATTTTCGCTCAAACCGTGGACTTCTTGAGTTTCAATCGGATGAGTATAATGGGTTGTTGTGTTTTTTCTGTGAAGGGAGGGTGATTAATTCATCTTCTGAAACTTATAGTGTGGATTTCTGCCACCCAGAATGAATTTCCTCTGAATTTGGGAAACTCACCCAAACCTACACGGGTTCAAGCTGTTTTTCAGATTTGCTCTAGATTGGATTGTTGGGTTTTTTTTTTCTGAGGGTGGAGGGTGATGCAATTCATCTTCTCAAGATTTTCCAAAGCTCTTTGGGTTGGATTACAGCCGCCCAGAATTCTCTGGAATTTTTTGAAAATTTTATCTGATTTTTTCTACTGCTCTCCAGAACCTTCACTGTTTAAAACGGAAATTTCATATTTGATATTCTTCTGCCCGATTCTTCTTCCCATGGTTTCTTGAGGATCTTTGGCTTCCACAAAACTACTCCTGAAGACACAAGGTCCGATCTGTACCCCTATTTATCATTCCCAGTTTCCGGGTCCTTCAAAACCCAACTGGGTTGTTATCGGGTCTTTTCAATTTCCAGTGATTGTGGATTGGGTTCTGGTTTTTGGTGTTTCTTTCTGTGATTGCAGCTGGGCGCCAAGCCTCCCGTGCTTTGATTAGGTACGGGGCTTTGGGGAAGAAGAAGGAACCACCTAGGCAGCCTGGGCAGATGACCATCAAAGATTCTTCAGAAGACAGCGATTCTGATTGTGGAACGGAAGCTACTGGTGGAAGTAGGAAAATCCACGATGCTGGCAGTAAAAGAAAACAGAACGTAAGCAAGGTAATTTCTGATGTTGATTCTTCACTGGATGATGATGCAAATGTGGATGAAGGCGTGAATGGGGATAGCCCTGTCTCTGGCTATCCCAAGGATCAAATACGAACAGAGGAGACTATATCCATGCCTAACAAAAACAATGCACGCAAGGTGCTTGTTGAAAATTTTCTAGTCCTGTAGGAAGCTTTTTGCCTTGGATGTGTGTATTTGTATATCTAGATTTACATTTTTTTCCAAAAGTCGGTTGATGAATGGGAAATAGAGTTGGACCTGGAGGAAGCTTTTTGCTTCTTCTTGACAGAAAACTCAAGCCCTGAATCAAAGTTAACGCAAATAGCAATCCTAACACAATTGTGAGGTAATCCATGGTCTGTCTTTACAGATTGTGTGGAGATTGGATATTTTTTGGTTAAAGGGGAGGGGGAGGGTTATTTTTTGGTTTAATTCCACTTTTATCCATGGTAAAAAAGTCATGTGCAACGCATATGGGGTCATTTAACAGAAAAACAAACGGAATTGTAACGAATGACTAAACGGGTATATTTATTAAATGTGAAGGATTTTTTGTTCCCGTTTTAAATGTAAAGGACGAAAAAGATTATTTGCCAAAATGTGAAGGACGATTTTGGGTGTTATCTCATTTATAAAGTTATAATGTTATAGTGTTCCTAAACAAGAAAAAATTTATCAAATGGGCCCGCAGAAATGCTCCCACTCATTATAGAAGGCAAAGAAAATCCAATTACCAACGCACTCTTCTCATCGACATCGCCCATCCGTCACCTCCATACTCTCCTCCTCTCTCAACCGTGACTCAGGCGTATGCGTTTCTTCAACTTTGTAAAAATGGCGACGGCAGTGAAAGTTCGTGATCAAGTTGGGCTCGCAAGGGCTCAGTTTCACCAAGGGCTGGCTGCATGAGCATGTCGCCTTTCACGGCCGCCAAAGCCCGAGCCCGACATGATCAAGCTCATCCACTACGCTATCGAGCGAGGAATCACCCACCTCGACACCGCGGAGATGTATGGGCCCCACACCAACGAAATACTCGTCGGAAAGGTAACTTTACTTTCAATTCGAGCAAGTCTTGCGTCTTTCAATAAGTGTTGTACATCCTTTTTAATCCCTGTACCATGTTCAAGTCTATTTTCCCTTTTGTTTGTTTTTGTGAGTGGGTATTATCAGGTTAATTTTGTGTTTTTATAACATTTGCGTGTAATTCGCTAGTGGATTGCATGTCTCACTTTACGCTTAGTCCGCATTTTTACTGGTGGTGGATTTATGTTTAGTCAGACATTAGATTATTTAAAATATTGAAGAAGTTACTATGTGACACTATGGAGATTGAGGGAATCTAAACAAGCCCGTGAGTGATTTAGCTAAGAGGATCACTGTTTCATGAATCGTTGAATTCAAGGCCAAATATACCTCACATGGAAATCACATGCTTTTAATATGGAAAACCGACTAATCATGAGAATCTACCATACGGTGTTGACATTACGAGTCCATGAGGAATATGATTAGTCAATCTACCATACGGTGTTGACATTCGAGTCCATGAGGAATTATTGGCTTTGGCTTTATATTAGATTTTCTTGCAAACATAGCAAATTTGGGATCACTACTTAGTCCCACACTAACACTACAATTTTAGCGTTACTAACCTACAAATTTAGGATCACTAATTTGACCGGACTAATGCTACAATTTCAACATCACCAACCTAGTCCCCATCAAACACTCTAATACTAGGAACCATCTCATCTAGAGCGAACGATGTAATACCAAGACGTTACCAATCTAGTTTTAGGCAAACTCTATAATACCAAAGTCATCAACCGTGTGACAACTTGGAGGGTCTTGATTGTGTTTTATATTATTTGTCATGAATTTGAGGAAATTCATTTCAAAATTTAGTTTGTGAAAATGATGAACCCAAAGCAACATAAATCTTACATGGAAATTTCATTCCTTTCATGTGAATCACTAAATCTTGACACCTTTGTTATCCCTATTGAGCCTCGGGTTTAGTGTTTGAGAATTAAGATATCGGATATGCATGTGGTATAAGAATAGAGTGGTAGAAATGGGTTTAAAGAATTCTTTTGAGGCAATTGAAATTAATACTCCCTTTGGCCCCAAAAAGTGACCAATATCAAAAATTTCACTGCCTACAAAAAAAAAAACCTCTAACTTTTCTGAAATTTTTGTATTGCTCTTACCAATAATATCAATATATAACTCAAACTAAAATGTAATACCTTTCGATAATAGGAATGGATAACCCAAATTGAAAAGTAATGATAAAAATAAAAATTTGTACACTTAATGGTATGTTAAATGTATTATATCATTTAATGCAAAAATGTTTTATCAAATCACAAGTGAAAATCTTTTTAGAATGAGCGAATATGAATATGAATTGTAGTATGTAACTCTTCTTTAATAATTTACAATTACTTTTGAAGATTCTTCAATCACAATAGAATAAAAACTATTGTAAATTATTATAACTCCTACTTTATTCACAAAATTATAAGGGTTTGGTCCTACATTTGCCATTGCTATAAAATCTTACAAAAATTTTCTTTATATGCTTCCCACATAGCTTTAGCACTACCTGTTAGATATGTTTCTAAAAAAGCCATCATTTGTTCTCCTGTATGATTATATTCTCCTTTCTTATATTCATTTATTACCTAATCTTTCCAAAAATCTATAGTCTGATTCCAAGCCTTAGGATCATGAGCTGTTAAATTTAACACTTTACCTTCTGGCAACTTAATTTGTTGTTCTGTAGGAAATCTCAATCCTTTTGTTTTATATGAATATTCTGGTTTTTCAAAATTAAAATTTGTATAAGGTTTCCTAGGTATATTCCCATAATCATATTGAGGTACTGTTCTTATTGGCTGAGGCTGTGGTCTCGGTACTATCGGATTTGGCATGTTTTGGTTCATAAATTCTGTGTTTAATTCACTGGTTATCACAGGTATTTGTCCTAATTCTTCTAAATATTCTGACTTAACATCTACTACTAATTCTTGTTTTTGACTATATTGATCATCATTATTTACTTGTTCATACTGTTCTGTTAAGTAATTTTCTAAAGAATCATCTGTTACTTTTTCTTTAGTTATTTTTTCATTTCATCTATGAGTTTAATTCTTATATTTCCTTCTATATCACAATATAATTCTTCCGAATAATCTAAATTTCCTTGGCTAAGTAATTTTTCTTCGTATTCTTCTAATTGTTTTTTATTAAGATTGGGTGCTTTATCTTTTTCTAACCATAATCTATTTTCTATTTCCGTATTAATTTCATTATCATATTCTTCATATTCTTCTTCTATCATATCCTTTAAATCTATTTCTTCTAATATTATTTCTTCTATTGTATGAACTAGATTTGTTTCATTCTAATTGATTACGAATCACTATCGTCTTCTAATTCTGAGTTGTTGTATTATAATTTCCAAATCTAACCTTAACTTCATTTCTGAATTATATATATAGCTATCTGTAGGGGTTATTCTTGTATTATTGTCTTCTCTGTCTTACTTAAATTCCATTCTAATCCGACAATTCTTAGGCTAAATGTAGGGTTTATCATTTTTATTCCTTTACTTGCTATATTATCTATTATTCCTTTTATATTTAATTTATAATTAGTAGACATGTTGCATTACTTTTCCTAATAATCCTATACATATGCCTAAATTTTCTCTGTAAAGTGATCAAATCCTTTAACTTGAATTCCTAATTTAATATCTTTGAATAAAGTCTTTTATAGTTAAAATCATGTCCAGTGTTTGTATATACTAAGGCAATATTTTTATTTAAGTCTATTTACGTAATAGATATTCTTGCTTTATTCATATTATTGCCCCATCTATTATCATATAAATAAACTAAGACTTTTGTTCCTAATCCTTTTCCGATTAATCCTCTTATTCCTACATTTATTAATCCTATATGAATATATTTTCTATTTTGTAGCTTAAATTTTCTTAGCTTCACTATTGGTTAAATTTAAACTAACTACTGGTTATTATAACAAAAATAGGTTCCTCTGAATAATGACTATATAAACTAGTTGTTCTAAAAATCTTCCGTATTATATAATATTCTAGGATCTAATAATTGTAGTGCATTTGTTCTAAAATTATCTATATTTTGGTTTATATCTATTATTTCATCTAGAACTAAATATTCTTCATTAATATTTCTTTTAAGTAATCTTTCTAATGGGTGTTTTTGGCTACTTCCAGCCTATTTTACATTAAAGTTTTATTATTTCCTAAAAATGATAATCTCTGCATTTAAGAAAATTTTCTAAATTCTGGATATATTTGAAAATATTATTTCCATTTCTTATTTTAGGTTCTATAGGTTTTATCTTACTAAATTTATCATTAAATCTTCTATATTAATGCTACTAGTTGAAGGTTTATTATTTAATTCCTCTATCTTGTTGGATTTTTCTATTTGTTCTAAAGTTTTTCTTGAGCTACTTTTATTTCTACTAATATTTCTATTATTAGATTTCTTTGAGCTCTGACTACGATCTGGAAAAGCTTTAAAATCTTTAGTATTATTAAAACCAGCTTCTACTTCCTGTTCTAAGTATGTGGAGATTTTTAATTTTGCTTTCTGATAATTAGAATCTAAGGTCATTATCTATTTGGTTTATTGTAAGAATTAATTTCTACTAATAATTTTTCTGTTACTAAAAATCTTTGTTCTAGGTTATTATAATGTTCGTCTAACCTATTTACTTTTTCAAGAAGATTTTTAAAATCTAATTCAATAGGTACGTGTTTTATCTTATTAAAACTCTTAGTTATATCGTTATTCTGAGTGGTTAAATATCCAAGGTTTTTATCTAATTCTTTTAATATATTTTGTTTTTTCTGAAAAGATTCTGCAATAATATTACAAATTCTATTATTACTTTCTAAATTTCTATCTAAATTTCTTCCTAAATTTATTATTAAATCAGTAATTGAGTTTAAATGACTATCTGAGCTATGTAAGGTATGTTTAAAATTTTTGAAAAAATTACAAAGTATTTTATTTTTATCCAAAGTAAAGATATCTCTATTTTCTGATTTGATTTCTAAATTTAAATACTCAATTCTTTTGGAATCTATGTTTAATATGTACTAACGTAAATCTGAATCCACGAAAAAAGTGATCTTAAATGCTTTGAGAAATTGCAAAGGGTCTACTCCGTTAAAATTTCTTTCTAAATAAATATTTCTGAGCCAAAAATATAAATCTGGTTCGTAAATATCTGGATTATTTCTAAAATAAGATATGAAAATTTGCCTAAGTTCTATATTATTAATAAAAATAATAGGACAAATTCTTAATATAAACTGATTGTATAAATATTTAAGTCTATGTTCTGGAGTAGTAGCTTCAGCAAAATCAGCACAGTCGTCAAACAATACGGCTAAATTCTGAAAACGTAAATAACTATCTATTCTAGTGCAAAAACCTTCAAATTCCCGATTTAAAAGATTCATAAAGTTTACCTTTTTCGAAGTCAAAATATTTCTTCAAAACTTTAGTCTTGAAATTGTTGTAAAATCCTACTCGGTACTCCTCTTTCCTGCAAGTCTCAAACAATGAATTTCCCAGTAAATGAAATTGAACTCTCGAGAAAATGGGGGATAGCAAGGGGTGGGTGTTATAGGAAAAAAAACTAAAGAATTTTTTTTTTTTTTTGTAGAGGTAGGAGGCAGGGTGTTGCGGGGACGGGGAGCGGGAATGAGGGATTGGGGGCACCGTGAGATGTGGTGGGGTGGGGAGGGGAAGGGGTGAGAATGGGGCTGGAAATAGGAATGGGGGCAACAAGGGTAGGGAAGAGAGGAGGTCGATGGTGGGAGGAGAGAAGACAAAGAAGAAGAAAAGGAGGGTTGCGGTTGGAAGGAAGAAAAATTGATTGAAATGGAGAAGAAGGAAGCAAAACTCGGACTTTGGTTGAGAATTTTTTTAATTTCTACGTTTTAATCAAGTCGATATCGAGATATGGACTTCAAAGTCGCTATTCTAAATAGCGACTTTAAAGTCGATATTTCAAATATCAACTTCCAAAAATGTAAGAAAAATTTTAACATCAATATTTATTTAATAATAACTGTTTTTATGCATTTTTTTGGAAAAAACTCAATTATGTGAGAAAAATATGAGTTAGAAAATTTAAATTTTAAATTTTGAAATAAAATTGTGTTTGAATGTTTTATTTTTGTTTGATAAAAATTAACTTTTTATAAATGAAAACAAAGTCCAAACATAGCCAAAAATTGTTGCCTATCAATAGGGTTTCTGACCATGATGTCAGAATGACATCATCGTCTTCTTCTTTTCTCGCACTACGCTGCACACAATATATTCCTTTTCTGTCAATACGTCGCCAGTTTCTTTTCTCCTACTGTTGCTGCACACAATATATTCTATTTCCAATCAATACATCGCCAGCTCTCCAATTAAGGCCAGAACTATTTTGGCCTGCTCTCCAGCCAAAACAATTCGAGTCGTGGCTGGAATTTCGGCAGTTGCCGAGTGGTCACATGACCGAGTCGAATTTGGTTGCACGACCTTCTGGTAATTGATCGCTTAGCAATGGCGAGATCTGGCAATTTTTTGTTTAAATTTCTACTCCTCCACTCTGGGCATGTCGAAACTTTTCAGGCCATGGCCAGAATTCTGACAAAGCCCAAATGGGTATACCCGGCCATGCAACCCTCCAGTCTTGTTGTGCAGCTTGGTCATGGCTAGATTTAATTTGATTGGGCCTCAAAAAAAAAATTTGTTGGGGACTGTTCATAATTCCCAGCGATAAATCTAGTCTCTAGATCTGGTCATTGACCAAAATTTTTAAAAATTTTCTACTGTTCCAGAAACAATAAATAAAACATTGTAGCACAAAAATTTCTCAATATAATTTGCAAGAATTCAAATAAAAACAAATCTACTTTTCAACATTTCAAGAACTCTAACATACATAAAAAATAAGAGATAATGCCAAAAATGATCCTTCACATATTGGCCAATGATCTTTTTAGTCCTTCACTTTTAAAACAGGAACAAATGGTCCCTCACATTTCATGAATGTACCCTTTTGGTCATCTGTCACTATTTCGTCACTATTTTATCACTATTTCATCACTATTCTAATAGAAAAAACAAACAAAATAGTGATGGAAGATCAAAAGGATACATTCATGAAATGTGAGGGACCATTTGTTCCTGTTTTAAAATGAGGGACTAAAAAGTTCATTGGTCAATATATGAGGAACCATTTTGGGGGTTATCTCAAAAATGACAAAATTCATACATAAAAGGTCAAATTTTGTGGCCTTGATAGCACCGTTAGAAATCATACAAGTCATAATAGGATAGCAGCGGAATAAAATAAACGATTTCCTCATAATAACAGGATTTTTTTGACTTTTATGCATAATGATAAATATTTACCTCTCATATAGATTAGTTTTGACATAGAATGTGGTCAACCATAGCCACACAAATGCCCAACCTTTGACGGTATCCACACGAACTTGTTCTTAGAGTCCTCTTGAGATTGATTGACTCCAAGCCAATATGCTAGTTCCTATGAGTTACTGTGTAATCTAAAACATACTCTATAAAACAAGACTGGAAAACACTTTTCTTGATAATATTTTCAAAACGTACGCTCTCAATGTTTTTCTTCTGTCGTAACTCAAGACTTGATGCCCTCTCTTATATAAAGAGTCTGTGTTTGTTCAAATGTATAACAGACTCTTTGAAGATAGAGTCTATTCAAAACACAAAAATCCCAGAACAGATTATATCTTGATAGATTCTATTCTAAACAACCAAAACATGTTATAGACTCTATTTGATATAATCTGTTAAAACCATGTATAAAGACACGATCAAAACAGATACAATTTTTCCTCAAAATTACTTTTATGTTACTATAATATTTTGATAGAAAGTACAATACCCCTTTTATTAAGAGCTTCTTGGAATTAATTATTTTACAAATTAACCAGAATAATTATCATAGAATTATTTAATCATTTTCAACCAAGAACAAATTTTTATGTGCGTGACCCTTTAAATTCCTAATCACTTTGTAATAAATATAAATTATAATCATAGAATTAATTGGTATAGCACAAAAACCAACACTAACTACAACCGTGGACTGTGCGTATACCTAATATAAAAATTAAGTTTTAAGAATATACATACACACATATATAAGTGAAATATATAGGTCTATGTGAATTACAAAATTTCTGTAATTACATCTCCAAATTTGATAATGTGACAAAAAATTCTAAAATTAATATTCGTAAAATGTTAAAAAAATAGTATTAATATTTCAAAAAATTAAACTTCCAATTCGGAAATCCTATACAATCGATATTACAATTTCCATACTACAGGCCTATTTTGTTTCCCTAAAATATGCCGTAATCGCCTTGAGCTTGCCATTCAAGTAATTCTTCTCCACCTCAAGTGACCACGGAGGACTAGCAGAAAGAGCTAACTCCGCCAATTGGTTGATATCTACGTTCCTTGGAAGGAACATCACCACTCTCGGGGCAATTTTCTTCGCCAAATTGAAAAGAATCTGACTGTTGCAAGGCTTGAGCATTGTCTTCATATCAAACGTTTTTTGCTTAGTATAATCAGGTCCTCCCCAAGGCGGGGACATGAACACGAGATCTCCCTTCAATTGTGGTGCCAAAATCATAGAATCCCCTAAAACAAAGTGTATGGTTCGAGGATCAACTCCATAGATTGCTGCATTGTGTTTGGCGTAGTGAATCTTGAGTGGATCAATATCAATTGCAATAACTTTTTGACTCCTCTGTGCAAATTGGATCACGTTGCCTCCAACTCCACTAAAACAATCCACTATTGTTCCACCCCACAACGCATCGCGTGATGTCTGGCTATTGCTTCTGGAGTCACTGAAAACCATCCCTCGACATCCATTTTTATGCCCTCATCGAATCTTGAAAACAGTAGATATCTCTGCTTCCAATATTTGCTGATGTTGACATTCTCTTGCGGTGGTGGCGTAGGAAGCAGCCCAGAACCCGTTTTGAAATGCTGTTGTCTCTGCCAGTGCCACCAGTGGATTTTCGTAACAGCGGAGGATTGGCTTCGTCCCGGAGGTGTACTTGAGTTTGCTTGAAAAGCGGGCCAAGAGCTTTGATCGCTTCTGAGTTCTCTGTAGTTTTCGTGAATGACCCTCCATCCTTGTAATAACCGTCCCTTCTTTTCTGATGACCTGGAGCTTCCTTGGACAATTGCTTAATGTTGAATCTTGCAAAATTCTTGTCGTCGTTTCTATGCTTCTTGATGGAATGGCCAAAATGAGTGTAGGAGCCGCCATTGGACCACTTAACAGGCGGATCAACGCATTTCAACGCCACCGCAGCCATTGATGACAAAACACGTTCAGATTATAGAGAACCAAAACCTGAGTTGAAAAACTATCTTGACAATCCGGAGAAGAGATGGGATCGATTTATTCCAGACGATCTTCTGCGCTGATTGAAGAACCCAAAGGGATGTATCGAAACTGATCAAAGGAAGAGAAATCTTTATCAAGCACTACTACTAAATCCTACTAACAAAATGTTTAGTGAGGATTTTCACGACACAAGCGGCAGTCGAGACTTTGTTTATAGCCCACGAAACCAAATCCTATGCCGAATCAAAATTGCCAAAATCATTTCCTCTGTCTCTCCTTTCCTAAGATTGGTCTGAATTCAGACTTTCCTATTTTGGATCACATAAACACACGGTGAAGTCAGTGGAGATTACTAAAGGGTCAATTCTAGGCAATTTTTTTTTTTAAAATTAAGTAAGAAACGGCAAAATGCCGGCCTTAAAGGTTTTTTTTTTTTTTTTTTGATTGTGGAAATTTGTGACGGTTCTAAAAAGTATTCGAGAGACCAATGTTTGGAAGAGTTTACTGAAAATCCTTCATATGATTATTTATAAATGCTTGATTTCCTTATAAATGCTTATAAAGGTTTTCTTTCTTCATAAATGCTTGATTTCTTCATAGAAGAAAAAAAATCATACTCAGCATTTATACATCATTAGTTTAATATTTTATACTACCTGCAACTATTTCTATATATCAAACAAAACTTAAGTCTATAAAAATTAATTTACTTAATAAACAATAATTTATAAAAAATTGTTAATGTCCGAAGTTGTGATACATATTTCAATTTCAATATGAGAGTGTTAATTAAATAATTAATTGAATAAACTTCATTACTAATTAATATTTAAAGTTGGACATACCAAACAATTTCAATCATGTATAATATTTTTGTTTAATTTTTAACATCATATATTAAAGTATCTAGAATAAATTCATTTGTTCTGTATTGACAAAGATTTAACTGTCAATCTCAAACATAGCTCTGTCCGCCTACATCGTCTGAAAACCCTAACTCTGCCTGCCTGCCACTAGATTGATTTATCAGCCACTTATGGCTGATCATGGCTGTCGCTCAGTTGTCTAAGGGCAGCATTCCCCGAACAAGCCTTTGTCCTTTTAACATATTGTCACTCACGGAGCAGCAACCAATGATCAAGAACAGGTGCCCTTGCTGTTCAAAGAGGGTGGATCAATTAAAGGCGAGCCTGTCTTGTTCTTTACAGGAGATGAAATTACTGCCCTATCTCATCCATTACGTCATGCTCTCATTGGCAAATTCCTCTCCCCACGGCCGAGTATGGCTTTCTTACGAAGGGGCTTCCAAATGATAGGGTTTAAAGGAAACTTTACATTAGGTCTCTTCGACAATGATCACATCCTAATCCGATTTGAACTCGAGGAAGATTACTACAGATATTGGTTGAAAGGAAATTCGAACTTCCATCAATATTCAATGAAAGTGCTAAAATGGACGCCCAAGTTTCGTGTTCAAGAACAACCATCCATAGTACCTATATGGATATTGTTAGAGGGACTGCAAATATATTTATTTCAGAATTCCCCTCTGATTTCACTTGCAAAATTGGTGGGTAAACCACTGAAAATTGATGGAGCGACTATCTCGTTGTAGCGTGGCGGCCCGAATATGTGCTGAGATTGATCTTCTAAACCCTTTCCCAAAAAAACTTTGGATTGGGCAAGGTTCTGGTTGATTTTGGCAGCGCATCACATACGAAAATCTCCCAGAATATTGCTTGACTTGCTCCAAAATCGAACATAATCATGAGCAACGTGGAAAGCAACAGCCTCCTGCTCTAGTGGTTAAACAATGGAAGCCGAAAGCGGTTAAATCCCAGCCTACCCATCCACACACATCTGGAAATTCAGAGGAAGAATAGTCTAAAATTGCTATTGATCTTTCGACTGAACTAGCGCCCCAGAATCAGGCTCAACAAAAAGCAAAAAACAGCCATCAGCCGTTGTGTTGGACTCTAAAAGTGCAGAAAAATCGTAGGCTGATTGTCTACATAAATTAGCTGATAACCTAGGTCCGATTAGAAATATTTAACAGTCGCACACAGTTGAGGGTGCCAAAATTTAGAAAATCGCACAACAGTCATACACAGTCGAGGATGAAGAGCATTTGATTGGAAAATTTTCTAATCAGCTAGCAAAATCCTTCCTGCTCGTGTGTGATGATCTTGTTTTTAAACCAGGATCAACTAATCAAGTTGATTCCGACAGGCCTGACGGTGCAGCAGAAACACGCTTCGATTCCGAAGTAGAAGTAACAAGATCTCAGCAGCCTTCCATTGCAAAATTACGCAGTTTGGGTGATCAAATTTTGGCCAAGATGCCACCGATAGAAATTCCAACCGAGTTTGAATTTCAAATTCCACGTAGACACAGAAAAAAGAGAAACAATTTTCAATGGCCGAGGGTGCAAACCAGGTCCCAAAGACTTTCCTCTTTATCTAATTATGTGTAGGGTACTTATTTAGAATACACAAGATATAGCTGACCGTGCCTCCTTTCACCGCTTAAAACAGTTAGTCCGCTTTCATGTCATTGATTTTGTTGCTATTCTTGAGCCAATGGTTGATTCAAACAAGGCTGATGATCTTATGAATAAATTAGGTTTTACTTGTTCAATGGTATTGCCTAAGATTTGGATTTTTGGGAAGAATAACATTGCTACTACGCAATTGCGCTCATCGGATCAGTTTGTTCACATGAGCGTTTCTTGTGGCTTTCTGAATTTTTTCATTACTATAGTATATGCCAAATGCACATGATCTGGTAGGACGGAATTATGGACTGCTCTACACGATATTGCAAGTGATATCAGTGATACACAACGGATGATTGGGGGTGATTTCAATGTCATTTCAAATTTGTCTGAATATGTAAGGAACTCTAATCCGAACCTTGGTTCAATCAGTGATTTTAATCAGTTTATTCAAGAATGTGCATTAAGGGAGCTGCAAGTCTCTGGAGGCTTCTTCACTTGGATGGGTATGAGACAAAATGGCAGGGTTTGGAAGAAGCTTGATAGACTCCTTTTCAATCAAGCTTGGATTTCTTCATTTCCGGCATCTCTGGTTCAAGTGTTAAATAGAGCCACATCCGATCACAGTCCCTTTCTGTGTAAAATTGATGCTAAGAGCTTCCCAGGGCCTAATTCATTTCAGTGTCAAGCTATGTGGACCAAAATAAATGACTTCTTGCACAGTGCAATCTAGTTGGGAGCGTGGGATGGATGTATTTGGCATGCAAAGGTTTGCGTGGAAACTTAAACGCCTAAAAGATAGATTGAATACTTGGAATAAGGACTCCTTTGGGAATGTGTTCACCAATGTAATGAAGGCTGAAGCTAAAGTGAAGTTTAGGGAAGAGCAATTTGATTTAATGCAAGGCAATGTTGAGCTTACAGAGTATAATCGGGCTAAAGCAAAACTGGTTGGCTATCTTGTTGAAGAAGAAGTGTTTTGGAGGCAAAAATCTAGGATTAAGTGGCTAAAGAAAGGGGATCGCAACACAAAAATTTTCCATGCTTCCATGGTTGACAAGTGATCTAGGATGACAATTACCTGAAACAATAATATGAAAAGGGTTTGGCTAAAAGAGAAAGATCTTATTGCTTAACATGCTGTAGATTTTATAAAGATCTGTTATCTAAGGAGGAGGGTGCTACTTCTCGTGATGTTATGACAAATTTTCTAGCACACATTCCGACATTGTTTGATGAGTCGATTAACCTACAGCTACTTTGGCCAGGGGACAATATATAATGAAATACATGAAGCCGTGTTTATGCTTGATTCTGGATGGTTTTTCAAGCTTATTTTTCAAGGTTTGTTGGATATTATAGCTGATGACCTTTTGAATGTTGTTCAGGAATTTTTTGTTGGAGTTCCAATCCCGAGATCTATCGCAAGCACCTTGATTGTTTTACTGCCGAAGAAACAAAATCCTGCTTCCTTTAGTGACTTTCACCCCATAAGCTTATGTAATTTCACAAAGAAAGTCTTCACCAAGATACTATGCAATAGGTTGAATAGTGTCTTGCCTTCCATCATTTCCAAGGAGTAATCTGGCTTCCTACCATGATGAGATATAGCTGACAACGTTCTACTGGCCCAAGAACTAGCGCAATCAAATAACAGGAGAACAATGGGTAATAATGTCATTTTCAAATTGGATATGATGAAGGCCTTTGACTGAGTTTCATGGCAGTTTCTAGATAGGCTTTTAAGGAAGATGGGGATATTAGATATCTTCATTAATCCAATCATGTTGAATTTAAGATCCAGCTGGTTCTCGGTTTTGTTCAATGGAGTTCCCAATGGTTTTTTCTGTTGGTTTTGTACTAAAGCCAATTAATTCTAAGATTATAATTATATTTATTGCCAAGTGATTAAGAACCTAAAGGGTCACACACATAAAGAATTTGTTCTTAGGTTAAAATGATTAAATAATTATATGATAATTATTGGGGTTAATTTGTAAAATAATTAACCTAAAGGATCTCCTGTAAGATAAGTTTTGATAAGATAAAATTCTTTTATCTTAATAAAATTAAAAATAGTTTTAATTTTATTTAAAGAATTTTATTAGATACTCTATCACGATAGAGTATCTGATAAGTCTGTTAGATTCTCTAACAGAGAGAGAAAAACTTATAAAATAAGAGATGACACCAAGTTACTTATAAAATAAGAGACGGACACCAAGTTTTAGGGAATGCTCATACAAAGTTTTTCACATATGAAAGTTTATTGTAAGACGAGAGAAAAAGTTTTTTTTGTTTTTGTTAGAGTTCTCCTGAACTCTAAATTTTGCAGGATTGTACGCTCATTGAAGGAACTAACATATTAGTTTGGTGTCAATCAATCCCAAGAGGATCCTAAGAACTAGTTCGTGTGGATACTTTAGAGGCCGGACGTCAATGCGGCTGTGGTTGACAGAACTGCCTTCGACGACACAAACTTTAGTCATCAAAATAGGTTTTGATTTATACATATATTGAAATTGATTTTGGTGAAAATCATTTTTCTTTAAAATTCCATTGCCTATAAATTGTTTATGGTATACATGATTTTCTTATAGTGGTATCAGAGCATGAGGATTTAATTTGTGTATAAATCTATGTGAATATAAATTTTTATGTTTACATATATGTATGTATTAAGTTGAATGATTGAGAGAAAAATTTGTTCTATTGAGTGAAAAAGTTGAAAATTTTGCTTGAAAATTTTTTGATTTAATGCCAAATTCTTGTCAAAATTTTGTTGAGTTCTTGGTCGCTACTTGTTCTAGCTTGACAAAGTTGTTTGTCAAATTTTGCTTGAAAAATTTATATGGCCGCTTCATGTTCGAAAGCTTTAAAAAAGTTTTTTTAAAACAAGATGTAAGTATGAAAAAAATTATTTTTGTTTTGAAAATAGCGCGACGAAGGATAAAATATGATAACGTCATAATGGAGTCACCTAGTATGACGTCATTGGGACATTAGGTTGGTTGGGTGATTACTTGGGTCTATTGTCCGTAATTAAAATAATTTGGAAATGAAGGTTGGGCTACTTGGGCAAAGGCCCGCTCGCTCCAAGCTGGGAGTTGGACTAGATGGTTTGGCGGGCTCCAAGTTGGGAGTTGGGCCAAGTGGTTTGGGCTAAGGTTTAAGCTTCTTGGCCTATAGAGTGAACCTTTAGTCTATTAGTACCAAATGGATCAAACTCAATTGGACCAACACTAAATAATAAAAATAATAATCGGGTAGTTTTCATTATAAAGAGTTTATTTATGTTAAAGCCCTTTTAATTTTTGTTATTTATTTATTTTTGCCCAAAATTTGAAAACTTTTATGTTAACCCATAAAACTTCTCAATAAATTCAAAACTATTTCTAATATGATTAGAAATGTAATGCATGCATATTTATGACTGAAATTTGTTTATAATTGTTTAATGTGATTATTCAATTATTATGTCATATGTGATTTAATAGTTGATTAAATGATTAGATTATTTAATTGCATATTGTATGTTTAATAAAATCAAATATTTATTACATATGATATATGTAAATGATGAGACCATGTTTTAATCCCTCAATTAAATATTAAATCAATTTAAATGCCTTCCATTATTATAGTTTAAACAGTTTTGTTAGGGTAACTTGTTGAGCTAATTCATGGTTGTCTTACTTAAATGTGTTTTAAACTTTGAGATAAGACCTCTGAATAATTGGTATGATTTAACAAAGATTTTGATTTGTTGAGCTAACTCAAGGTTCAAAGTCTTTGAGGCAAGAGTTAGGAAACATATGTGATATGTGTATCAAAAGTTGATAACTTAACTATCTAGGAGTTGCAAATAAGCTGCCATTGGTAATTAATACCTACTCATTAAAATTATTTTTGATTTGTTGAGCTAACTCAAGATTAAAAATAATTGAAATGGGATTCTAGCCTACTAAGAATTTTGAGAAAATTCTCGAATCAATTCGAGGGATATTGATTTGGATAAAATAGTGAGCAAAACTAATATTAAATTAAGTCCATATATTTGTGTATTTTGGTTTTGTGTATTGCATAAACTTAAATTCTTATTCTATCTTTATTTTTGTTGTAGAAAATGAATAACATGAATTTATGCGTACTATTTTGCTTGAACCCAAGCTATGCAAATAACACATCACATAAAATTGATTTCGTTGTTCCTAAAAAGTAGCCCGTGAGCTAGAAAATGGCATCGATCGATCAAACTCATCGACAAATGACTTAAATTCCTCAAAATAACTCTATAATGGTTTACTAGAAGTGAAGCGCATCAACCCACGCACTACATCATAGAATCTAGAAAAATCATTCAATGAAGAATATACTTGGCGGGGCATCCCATAATTCTTTAGCGATGACGATACTGCAACAATATTCGAACAAAGCATCAAGAGAAGTGAACAATTGACTAAAAATACGACTATCTAGTCTATCCCACTCATCAAACCTTGGATTTGCTTGGCATGGTGGTGTACTCGTGAGATGATGTGATAAACCCTATCCTTGTAAAGTTTTGAACACTATCTTCTTCCATAAGGTATAAGTGAATCGACCACAATACTGCTCCACAAGATTAGTTGATGTGGATATGAAAGTCGCAGAAGGTGAACGCATCATCTTAGTCCTCGTCGTACCGGAACTAGTTCCTAAAGCTGAAAAACTAGTGTGGGTCAAATCAACCATGATATGATCAGTCCCGAACCACACATAACGTGAGGTGCAATCTATAATCTTCAATTTGTAAACAAATCTTCAAAACCTGTGCATACCATTGGAAACAAAAGAGAAACTAAGAATGTCATAACTGTGACCCACACAAAAATCAGAACCCATGATTGTCATAAACAAAATCAGAACCCACGGTGGGCACCAATTTGCTTCAAAACTCCACAAAAGAGAAATAAAATCAGGACAAATAAATGTGGCCCACACAAGCCAACAGAAAACTTGAATTGTGAAATGTAGTTCAGCCAGAGAAGCAACAAATCAAAAAGGACTAAGGTGGCCCACACAAACCAAATCAACAAACGAAAAAACAAACTTAGCTTGATGACAAATTGATGGTTGAAGCTTCCTGGAACATTGTTGACAAATTGACAAATTGATGTCCGCTTGAATCCAGGACACGTGAGGCTATTAGGGGCGGTTGTTAATGTTTTTTTTTTTTTGAGCTATTGTAGGAGATGGCCAAAAGAGAAAGAGAAAGAAATTGCAGGTAGGGTTAGGGTTAGGGTTTTTTTTTGCTCTAATACCATATTAGAAATAATTAACCACATAACCTAAATGATTAGCAGGCCTTTTATTTATAGACGTAAGTGAACACAACATAAGTATAGTGGGCATTCCCACACTATATAATAATCTAACATAACATTAACAGGAATGAGAAGTTGCTTATGTCCTTGATGGTCCTATTCCTGATGAGCTTGCTATTGATGTTGATCAAGTAGTAAGAAATGCATATCAGAAGCATTTAGATGATTTTGAAAGTGCATGTTGTATCATGCTCACTTCCATGAGTCCCGAGCTGCAAAAGCAGTATGACGAGATGAGTGCCTTTGCAATGCTTCAACACTTGAAAGCATTGTATGATAAAAGGGCTAGAAGTGAGCGATATGATACCTCGAAGGAACTCTTCCAAAGCAAGTTGGTAGAAGGATCTTCGTTTCAACTCATGTACTAAAGATGATTGGTCTCAATGAGAAAATTGAGAAACTGGGATTTGTAATGTATCATGAGTTAAGTGTTGACTTGATACTACAGTCCCTTTCTCCCAACTTTTCTCAATTTGTGATGAACTTCAAGATGAACAAAGTTAAGTCCTCTACTTTGCCTGAGTTATTGAACCTTCTTAAGGAAGCTGAGAATACCATGAAGAGAGAGAAGGCTACTGTGTTGCTGGTTGAAGGGTCCAATAAAAGAAAGCGTAAAGTTGGTCTTAAGAAGACCAAGAAGAAAGCTGGACCCAAGGCAACGCAGAAAGCCAAAAGGGACAAGAAGGCAAAGGGCACTTGCTTCCACTATGGACAAGATGGACATTGGAAAAGAAATTGCAAGGCTTATCTAGAAACAGTGAAGCAGAAGAAGCTTATTGAAGCTTCTATTTTATGTTTGTTTATGATTGAAATAAACCTTTCTACTTCAAAATCAAATTCTTGGGTATTAAATACCGAATCTAGCTCTCATATTTGTAATAATATGCAGGGTCTAAAGATAAATAGAAAGCTGGCAAATGGAGAGGTAGACCTACGTGTGGGCAATAGAGCAAAAGTTGCTGCTTTAGCCGTAGGAACATATAGTCTGTCTCTGCCTAGTGGATTGATTCTTGATTTGAAAGATTGTTATTTTGTACCAGTACTCATGAAGAATATTATTTCAATTTCCTATTTAGATAATGATGGTTTTGAAATAAATCAAAAGAATAAGTGTTCTTCTATTTATTGTGAAGGTATTTTTTATGGTGGTGGTTATCAAAATAATGATATTTATATATTAGATTTTGAAAACCCAATTTTCAACATAAGTACAAAGAAACCCAAAATTGATAATTTTAGAAATTCTTATCTTTGGCATTGTAGACTAGGTCACATAAATGAGAAACGCACAACCAAATTGCATAATGATGGTTATTTGGGCTCATTTGATTTTGAATCATATGAAACATGCAAATCTTGTTTACTAGGAAAAATAACTAAAATACCTTTTACTGGAAAACGTGAAAATCTATCAATTATTAGGTCGTATACACACTAATATATGTGGACCTATGTCAATTCAAGCTAGAGGAGGTTTTTCATACTTCCTAACATTTACTGATGATCATTCTAGATATGGTCATCTATACTTATTGAAGTATAAATTTGAAGTCTATGAAAAGTTCAAAGAATATAAAAATGAAGTAAAAAAACAACTTGGGAAGAGTATTAAAATACTTCGATCAAATCGATGTGAAGAATACCTAAACCAAAAATTTCAAAATTATTTAAAAGAGAATGGGATTCTTTCAAAATGGACTCCTCCATATACATCACAACTGAATGGTGTATCTAAAAGGATAAATCGAATATTATTAGATATGGTTCAATCCATGATGAGTCATGCAAGCTCTCTAAATCGTTTTGGGGATATTCTCTAAATACTACCTCCTACCTATTAAATCATGTTCCATCTAAAGCTGTTGACACTACCCCATATGAGATATGGTATGGGAAAAAGCCAAATATTAAACATTTAAGAATTTGGGGATGTCCTGCATTTGTTAAAAAGGTAGAATCAAATAACCTCGATCCTCAAAAATACTATTTTAGGATATCCAAAAGAAACTTTGGGTATCAATTTTATAATTCCATTGAACAAAAGATGTTTGTTTCAAAACATGCCACATTTTTAGAAAAAGAGTTTAATTTAGAAAGGGCAAGAGGGAGCAATATAGAACATGAAGAAGTTCTAGAGCCACAAATTAGCAAAAATAGGAACATGGAACAGAGCTTGAATCTCATAATGATGAGGTAGAAATTGAAGCTCAAGATACACAAGCTATACGTAAGTCAAGTAGGATACGCCATGCACCTGTAGGTATGATGATGTGTTTATCATTGGTAATGATAAACCTACTACTTACAAGAAAGCCTTGTCTGATAAGGACTCTGAGAAGTGGTTTCAAGCCATGAAATCTAAAATAGATTCCATGTATGACAATAAGGTATGGACCTTAGTCGATCCACCTGAAGGGATAAAACCCATAGGGTGCAAGTGGGTTTTCAAAAGGAAAACCGACATGGATGGTAATGTGACTACTTATAAAGCTCGACTGGTTGCAAAAGGTTACACACAAAAACATGGTATTGACTATGATAAAACCTTTTCACCAGTTGCTATGCTGAAATCCATTAGAATTTTACTTGCTATAGCTGCATACTATGATTATGAAATCTGGCAAATGGATGTTAAGACAGCTTTTCTTAACGGTCATTTACAAGAAAAGGTGTATATGATACAACCTAAGGGCTTTGTATCCGAAGACCCTAATAAAGTATGTAAGTTACAAAGTCTATTTATGGACTTAAGCAAGTTTCAAGGAGTTGGAATATTCGTTTTGATGATACAATCAAAAAGTTTGGTTTTATCAAAAATGAAGATGAACCTTGTGTATACTAAAGGATTAGTGGGAGTGCTATAGTTTTCCTGATATTATATATGGATGATATATTATTGATGGGAAACGACATTCCTTCTTTACAATCAGTTAAGGTATGGTTGTCCAAAAACTTCTCAATGAAAGATTTGGGTGTAGCAACTTATATTTTGGAAATAAAGATCTTTCCTGATAGATCCAATAAGTTGCTTGGTCTTCCACAGTCAACATACATAGATAGAATGATAAAGAAGTTTAGCATGGATCAATCTAAGAGAGGTTATGTTCCCATGTCTCATGGGATTTACTTTTCTAAAGATATGTGCCCAAAATGTTCCTTATGCTTCTGCTGTAGGTTCAATTATATATGCTATGTTATGTACAAGACCAGATCTCTCCTATGCTCTAAGTGTTATGAGCATATATCAGGCTAATCCTAGTTATTGTCACTGGAAAGCTATTAAGAATATCCTTAAGTACTTAAAAAGAACTAGGGATTTATTCTTGATATATGGAAGGGCAGAGTGTAAAGTATGTGGGTTCACTGATGCTAGCTTTCAATATGATAAAGATGATAGTAAGTCTCAGTTGGGGTACATTTTTACCCTCAATGGTGGTGCTGTAAGTTGGAAAAGTTCCAAACAAGAAACTATCGCAGATTCTACATGAGGCCGAATATATTGTCGCTCGTGTCGCTAAAGAGGTCGTTGGATCAGAAAGTTCATTTCTGAACTTGAAGTGGTTCCTTCAATAGCCAACCCAATACCTTTGTATTGTGATAATAATGGGGCTATTGCTCAAGCCAAGGAACCTAGGTCTCATCAACGGTCCAAGCATGTACTAAGGTGCTATCATTTGATTAGAGAAATCATTGGTAAAAATGAAGTTAAGATAGAAAAGATTCCTATAGAGGAAAATATAGCAGATCCATTGACTAAATCTTTATCTCAAAAGAAACATGATTGTCATGTGTTTTCATTCGATTTAAAGTACATGAATGATTGGTTTTAGTAAAAGATATGTTATGTAATTTAAAACCATCATATTTGGTTGTATTTTGACATTTTATGCAATAAAGATATAAAGCGTTTTATCATCTTGGATTATATATATTTATATATTGATGATAAAGTCCTTAGAATAATACTTATTATTCTTAAATATCTCTAATCATAGTATTAACAAAATTAAGGACGTTGTTAATACAGATAGATTAATATATATGTTGATATATGAATGAATTGTTGGAGAACAATTCATTGGATTAATCCACTTAAAGATTATATGAGGTTAACTATTTGAGTACCAATAGTATAATCTCTACATGACAGTAGTGTAAGTCATCCTCAGGCTTGAGATCATAAGAGTAGCTATGGTGTGAATTGTTATACTTTAACCTAATAAAACCATAATTGTAGCTGGTTGTGTGTGCCATAAAAGTTGGATATAACATAAAACATTGATAGATGATTTACGATCAATAAAGGATTCACCACTTCTAATAGTAAGAAGAGTATATCCCACTAATGGCCACTTGTTGAAACATCAACTCAAAATGTTTGCAAACGAGTAAATAAATTTGGAAGAGTTCTAAATTTATTTAAAAGGAGTTGAGTTTCCGGAATAAGAAATTATAATAATTAGTACATTAAAAGTTGGCAGTTATACCTTACTCTTGTACTAATGAGGAATATAGTATGGTGAAAGGATATTAATTACATAGATTCTGGTTCATGGAAAGGTGAAGTCAATCACTTGACTTTTCTTAGCTCTTAGGTGGTCATGATGCCGACTAGAGCCATCTTGATCCATAAATATAAGCTCATTAATTATTGAATTAATGATAAATTAAAGTTGTTTAATTTATTTGATCTTAGAATACTCTTACTAAATTGACTTTAGTCCAAGTGGGAGTTTGTTGGTTTTTTACTAAAGCCAATTAATTCTAAGATTATAATTATATTTATTGCCAAATGATTAAGAACCTAAAGGGTCACACACATAAAGAATTTGTTCTTAGGTTAAAATGATTAAATAATTATATGATAATTATTGGGTTTAATTTGTAAAATAATTAACCTAAAGGATCTCCTATAAGATAAGTTTTGATAAGATAAAATTCTTTTATCTTAATAAGATTAAAATTAGTTTTAATTTTATTTAAAGAATTTTATTAGATGCTCTATCATGATAGAGTATCTGATAAGTCTGCTGGATTCTCTAACAGAAAGAGAAAAACTTATAAAATAGGAGACAGACGCCAAGTTTTAGGAAGTGTGCATACAGAGTTTTTCACATATGAAAGTTTACCGTAAGACGGGAGAAAAAGTTTTTCTTTTGTTTTTGTTAGAGTTTTCCTGAACTCTAAATTTTGTAGGATTGTACGCTAATTGAAGAAACTAGCATATTGGCTTGGTGTCAATCAATCCCAAGAGGATTCTAAGAACTAGTTCATGTGGATACCTTAGAGGCCGGACTTCTGTGCAGCTATGGTTGATAAAACTTCCTTCGAAGACACAATTTTCAGTCATCAAAACAGGTTTTTGATTTATACGTATATGAAATTGATCCTGGTGGAAATCATTTTTTCTTTAAAATTCCGTTGCCTATAAATTGTTTATGGTACATGATTTCCTTACATTTTCAAGTCCTCTAGAGGTGTAAAGTAAGGGGATCCGCTTTCACCATATTTATGTATCTTAATGTCTGAGGCATTCTCTAAGGGGTTTAATGCATGGATGGATCAAGGTTTGATCGAGGCTTATGCTTTGCCAATAAATGCTACAAGGGTCTCACATTTAAGTTTTGCAAACGATTTGCTAATCTTTACGCAGGGTTCCCGGAATTCCTTGAGAAGATTGGTTCAGTTTCTTCATGAATATGAACTTGCAACTGGCCAGAAAGTCAATTTTGATAAACGTTTTTTTGTTACATCTGTACAGTGTCCACTTCAGTGAATTAATGGGTATGTATAACGTCATCTATTCGAAATTCATAAGCAAAAATGTAATTGATAGATAGCAAATTATGGATTTAAATTGCAGGATATGAAATAATGCAAATGAAGCATTATATAACAAAAACAGAATTTATAAATTATAATTGACTCGGACCGGAAACAATGAAATTGTGAAAAACAAAAACTTTTGTTTAAAAAAGTCATGATAGGCTGGTCCTAATGTTATTCATTTGTCATCTTTCGAGTTTTGTTGACTCTCTCAAGAATTTTCTTGATTGCCAAGTCAAAGGCATCTTCAGAAATGTTCAGTCCAGGCTTTGGGAATTAGTCTTATGGCCTCATCTTGCATCTTTGAAACTTCATTTTCTAATATCCCAAGCAAAAGCTTCTCTATGCTGATCTTGCCATTTCTAACATCATTCTCGGGCATGAAAACCGAATATACTAACTGATTCTTTGGCAAATATGATACATATTTGGTATATGCAGCTTCTAGATGGAAGAAAACAATAATTTATCGTCTAGTATTTGAGTCCCCTGAAGGCTGCAAACAAATCTAGAGTTCAGGAATGTCATCATCACATAGCCTGGATCAAAGCAATTATTATGACTGTCATCACAGTTAAAGAATTTGCATTTCTCTCCTGAAGCCAAGCAATGATCAATAATCATGCCCCGGATAGAATCTTGCATTTTTGGACGTGGTGCACCTACGAATGAGTACAGATAAGGCCTCTTTCGTCTCTTGATCTTCTTCTGCCACTGAATTACCATTGCTTGACTAGACGGGTGGAAATAAGTGGGATATGGAACTGCCATGCTATTACTGCTATCTAGACTTTATTCAATTTTCAAAACAGTCATATTTTTAGTTTCAGGCAATAACATTAAAATCCCCCGGCGAGAACTGTTGTCTGTTTGTCTCCTAAAATCCCAGATAATCCTTCCCGCGACAAAGAAGTGGTCTTTTCCCAACATGTACTTCCACTCATCTTGTTTACTGATCCAATTAAGAAAATGTAGACCATTTGCATCCCTTGATGATATGTTATCATCCCATAAATATCTACCAACATCAAGGCCTGCATAATGTGGCACATAGATTGCTGAGGCTAATGATGATTCATTGGTTAAACATTTATATTGCTTCATCTTGTTATGAAAAAAGACCTCTAAGGAGAACTGATTTGTCGCATACCAACTTTTTTCTTGCAGGGTATATTGTTATTGGTCCAAAACCACCATTGATCATATCTTTGCGCATATCCAACCACTTATTCGAAAAGGAACAATCCGTGATTATATCAACATTGAATACATTAGGAATATCATTGATATAAATGTATTGTCCAAAGCATGGTCAGTTGACTTACATCTATCACAAAGTGGCTCTTTTTGTATGGGGGGTAAGTTCATACTTCCGCTAGAATTTTGCACAAATCTTTGCGGAAAAGATTGAAAGATTTTGATGATTTCTAAACAAAAGTAAAGTTGGGTCATTTGACCATTCATATGAGGTTGAATAAAGGCCAGCAAGTTTCAGAGAACAGAATATAAACCAAATCAAGAGAACACTCAAGAAACCGCATTTGTTTCTAGACACCCACCACTAATTGACCTTCCCATATTCTTGTAGACCTTTATGCACAATCTTTCTTGCCTTGATCCCTCTTAGAATCTTACAACAAGATGTGCATTTTTTAATCAAATCAAATACAGGAATTTTCATGATTGATAATTATTCATTTACTTGTTTTTGTTGGAGCTTGGGAAGCTAACCAAATTAGACTTCCACATTCATTTCATTTAATTGTGATGATAATTTTCCTTCATGTTGAGGGCAGCAAATTTGGAAAATAGAGCCCCTACTAATCATAAAGTATTCTCTAGCACTAAACTTTTGTAGGTTGATTCGTCTTCAAATTCAAGAAAACAAAAACACTTGAAAAAGACTAACTTAAATAATAGAACATATGCCCTTCATTTATATATTGTTATTTTCTTTTTTAATTTCTATGATTATTTATCCAATATTTTACATGATATGATTTCAATTCATAGTTTTCATAATTCCAATTTGATTCCATCGATTCTACGATTCTACAATCCAAATTTAATAAAAGGATCTCGATTCTAACTACGATCCTACCTTTATTATGTGAATAAAATACACTTAAATTTACTTGAAAAAACTTTCATATCTACGTAAAATTAATATTTATTATTTTATAAATAATTTAATTAACTTCATCATACTTTTTTTAGTTTTTAACAACAAATAAATAAATTGGACATAAATATCTTTCAATTGTGATAGTAACTAAAATATTGATATACTCATAAAATTTTTGTGAGAAATACAAATTGAAGTAAAATTATTTAATTATAAATTATATATATAAATCTTCTATATATATATATATATATATATATATATATATATATATATTCATATATTGATTAATAATTTATTCACAAATTATTTATAAATTATATTTTTTCAAATTTTCTAAAATCTTACAATTATACAATCCAATTTTGTTACCCTAAATCGATTCTTTGTAAGATTTCGATCCTATAAACTATGCTTCAATTATATGGTTGTACTTTACTTTTACTTTTTATGATTAGTTGTACATGATATGAATTAATTTCTAATTGAGATTTTTTATCTTTTTCATTCAACTTAAATTGAATTGATGAGGAAGTAAAGATTTTTCTCGTTTTTTTCTTTTTCCCTTCTTTCAACTTCTTTGAATGAGAAATGAAAACGAGGAACTAATTCAAGAATTATTATTTGAATATGTAAGCATGATATCACCCATGTATAGTTCTTTATTGTATACTTTAAAATAATGAAAGCACATATATACAACAAATAGTGATGTTTAAAATTTTTTTAAAAATATTAAAACCACACAACATGTAAAGACAATTCAAAAAAAAATTATGTAAATCATGTTAAAAAAATTATATTACAAATTTGCAAATGGTGCTAGCACCATTTCTTTTATATGGTACTTGGTATCAATTTCTCCCATTATTGAAACCTTTGGCTTTAGTTTTTGATTGGTGTCAGTCCTATTGTTTTGGTGAGAAAAGGTGTTATCTCTAAAGTAAATTATCTTGAACCAAGTAAGTTTAATTTATTTATAGTTCTCTTATGGTATTAAATTTTACTTTTTACTACCTTTTTGATTTGGATAAAAGTATTTTTGGATATTTTTTATCCAAACTAATGAAATTTTATTTCTTATCTAACTTTATTAATTCATTTAAATCCATGCATGATTGTAGTTAAAAAAAAATCTATGCCGGAATAAAATTTTATATTAAAAAAGTAGAGTTTGTTACTAGATTTCAATGCATAAAATATTATAATAGAATATTTTTCCTTTGTTTTTCAGTGAAGTAAAATAGTAAAAAAATGTCACAGTTATAAGAGTTTTCAATAATAAAATTATATATTTTTTATTTTTTCCTTTTTAAAAGGAAACACTCCTAAGCTATTTTAGGTGCATATATATTACATTTCAAACTGTATTTTTGAAAAATGTGCTCTAAAATGTGTTTTGAAATATTGTATGAAATGGTATTTGGATTAATAATATGGAACATATTTTGAATTTAAAGGTTGAATGGATTGCAAATTTGAAAATTTGAATTGAAATATTGTATAAATTACAAAGATTATAAACTATTTTTAGTAAAATAATATAGAGGCACATTTTGAATTTAAATATTTTGTAGGACAAAATAAATGGCAAGTATATTTTAAAATTTTATTTTTTGTTGGTAAAACATAGTTTAAAGACATGAATGTTGGATTTATAACATTTTAGACGTTGAAAAGGGTATATGTGAAGAAAATGAAAATGAAGTGGGCTGCGCAAGAATCACAAAAAGAATTCTCTCCATAGACTTATCTAGAATTGGGTGAAAGCAACTCAAATTTCATAAAAAGTACTCTCGAATTCTGTGAATGTTAAACATGACTCATTTCGATTGGTCAAATTTTGCTACGTTTGAATTGTAATTTATTTGAGAATTTTTACATTAAAATATATAAAAATTTTAGTGAGATTTTTTAATAGAAAAAGTATTTTAAAGAGAAAATAAAAGAGAATTTTTTTAAAAAAAAAAATTATATAAGGAGAATTTAGGAGGGAGATTTTGAATTTTTAAATTTTAAATAAAAAAGTGTTTGAATGTTTTATTTTTATTTGATAAAAGTTAACTTTTTGTTTCACATACCTCACAAATTCAATAATTAATGTACACTAGAATTTTCCCTTTAAAATTTTTTATCTTTGAATATTCCTGGAAATTGAACATTCGTGCCAATTTTATATTTTTTTTTTAATTTTGAAGAAAAAAAAAGGACAAAAGGTAATTACTTACTTTAGCGCTTATATCATCCAAAGTCGGAATCATCCATTTCCATTCTTGGCTAAGACCAAATGCTGATCTTGCCATTAAAAATAGTTTCATATTTATCACATAATTTTAACAAAATTCGGAATGGAAACTAGTCAAGAGTTTAAATAAAGAAGCTAACAAATCAATTTTATTGAATTAAAAAGTTTACTCCAAAATATAGAGGACAAAAGAAACTAAATAATTAAATGTAAAGGATTACTTTTGCAATTTGATCTCAATTGTATTTTTGAATAATTGTATGTTACTTTTCAAATTTTATCACAAATATTCAAACCCCATTGAGTAAATAAGATCATGTATTGTATTTGTAAAAACCATCTCTCGAAAATAATAATAATAATAAATGTAAATGGATGCTTTTTGGAAAAAAAAAATGCAACAAGCCAATCTAAAAATAGCAAGAGATTTTATTGCATGGACCTTAATTTTGACTCTCTTTTTTTCTCTGAAAATTAGGAACTTTTATGTAGTTTCTATGGAATACTATTTGAGTTGGCTACAACATTAATTCTAATTTTCTCTTCAGTGCATCTCTCCTGTTCTAAATCTAGAAATCCATAGAACTGAAAGAAAAAAGAAAAGGTTTGATTAAAAATTAAAAAAAAGTACCCTTGTCGATCCCTTTTCCCTTTTTCAAAGTCTCAATACATAAATTACTCTTTAACAAAGTTTTAAAAAAAAGTTTAATCAATCACATGTAGATATAATATTAATAATTATAATATACATAATAAAAGTTTCAATAAAATTTGTCAAACCAATATAATATTTACATATTAGAAATCATTAATTATTAGATATTTTAATTATTTAATAATTACAAAAATTTCCTAAAATTAAAAAATAATTATTTTAATTATTTAATAACCAAAAGATTTTATAAATTTTTTTACTATAAATATCATTATTATACCCATAATAAAATCTCAGGAATAAAGATTCATTGAAGTGTTGGCATTTAGCACAATTCTCTCAGCCTAAATATGATATATTCAATATACTCTATTTGTCTCAAAAAAAGAGTTCAATTTTAAAATTTTTTTTTGTATAAAAAAAAAAGTATACTTTTAAACTAAATTTCTAAAATATCTTTATTAATACAATTGTATATACTCATAATTAAAAATAAGGATAAAAATATAAAATAATAATTTAATTAGTATATTAAGTATGTTGTACATAATAACTAATAAAAAATTATATTTAAACCAAAATTGACTCTTTTTTAAGGACGAATGAAATATTATTAAATGTATAATTTTGTATTTTTAATTTATTTTTTAATATAAATTATATGATCCAAATTTTGTCCAAAAGTAAACATTTTTAAAAATTTTTGATAGTTTTAAAACTTATATAAATAGTATTTCAAAACATATTTTTATATCTTTTAATATAATAATTATGAAATAAAAATATTTTAGAAAACATTTCAAAATATTGTAAAAAAATGCCACACAATAAGTAGTGGTTGTTTATGTTGTAATGTTAAGTGGGGCTCAACAGCAAGAAAAATTTTATAAGGCAAAGAAAACCCAGTTACCAACGCTGCTCTTCTCACCAGCTTCATCAGTCACCCGCCATACTTTCTCCTCCTCTCTCTCTAACTTCATTGCTGGTCTAATCTTTAGAGAACTTGGCATAGGCATCGTAGAATACAGTCCCCTTGGAAGAGGGTTCTGCGCATCGGGTCCAAAACTGCTTGAGCAATTGGAGGAAGGTGACATCCGCCGAAAGGTCGGTGCTTCTTCACCTTGACTATAAGTTTCTTACGAGAGAATATATACTGTTTAAGTTACATATATTAGAATATGAGTTCATTGGTAACTTGCTACAGAAAGGTTTTAATGTTTGTTTGCATTTTGTTTATACAAAATGACAAGTGAAGTTGAAGTTCCATGCCCCTGAATGCTGTAAAATAGAAATTTTACTTCAAAACTTTATGATCAGTTGGACCGGATATGGATCAACTTCTAAGCGAGATTTTTTATCTTCTTCTTTCAACTTAAATTGAATTGATGATTAAGTAAAGATTTATTTTCTTTTTCCCTTCTTTCAACTTCTTTGAATGAGAAATGAAAAAGAGGAACTAATTCTAGAATTATTATTTGAATATGTAAGCATGATATCACCCATTTGTAGCTCTTTATTGTGTAATTTAAAATAATGTAAGTACATATACACAACCAATAATGGTGTTTAATAATTATATGTTAGCAAGTAGTCAACACTCAACAGACAGAAAAGATTGTTTAAGAGAAAATTTAGACGAAATCTCCCACTCATTTTATAATAAGGCAAAGGAAACCCAACTACCAACGCAGCTCCATCAGTCACCCTCCATACTCTGTCCTCCACTCTCTCAAGTGTGTCACTGTGTGTGCGTTTCTTCAACTGTGAAAAAATGGCGACGGAAGAAGTGCAAGTTCCCAGGATCAAGTTGGGCTCGCAAGGGCTCGAAGTTTCAGCTCAAGGGCTGGGCTGAATGGGCATGTCAGCCTTTACGGGCCGCCAAAGCCCGAGCCCGACATGATCAAGCTCATCCACTACGCTATCGAGCGAGGAATCACCCACCTCGACACCGCGGAGACGTATGGGCCCCACACCAACGAAATACTCGTCGGAAAGGTAACTTTACTTTCAGTTCTGAGCAATCTTACTTCTTTCCATACGTGTTGTACGTCCTTTTTTAATCCTTGTACAATGTTCAAGTAGCTATTTTCCCTTTTCGTTTGTTTTTGTTAGCGGGTATTTTCAGGTTAATTTTGTGTTTTTTTTATAACATTTGCGTGTAATTCTACTAGCTGGATTGCATGTCTCACCTTACCATGTAATTTACTTAATGGTATATTAAATGTATTATATTATGTAATTTAAAAAAAGTTATATCCAATCAAAAGCGAATTTTTTTTGGAGGGAATATAAATTTGAATTGTAGTATGCAACTCTTCTTTAATAATTTACAATTACTTTTGAATATTCTTCAATCACAATAGAATAAAAAATTTAGCCAAAGTAGTGCAAAGTATGATCAAGAATCTATGATATGAATTCAACAAGCATTGAAGAGACTTCGAACCCGAAGAATGATGACAATAGCAAGGTCTCGAGAACAAGCTTCGATCCACTTCAAGGTCTTGATGGACCGATGACAAGGGCTAGAACAAAGAAAATGAAGGAAGCCTTGAATGGACTTATCCAAACGGCCCAAAAGGATGGGGAGAAGACCAAGATTGACAAGACCATGTTTATTAATGTACTAAGTGTAATTGGGTCTTGTTAATGGGTTTAGTTTCAATTATATGGTAATTTGAGTCATGTAGCCCATTTGGCCCTAAAGAAACCCTAGCTTGTGCAACCCTAATTTGTAAACCCTACCTTGTATCCATATAGTGGCCGTCGGCCATCTTGGAGGGCAGATTTTGGATGAATGAAAATTTGGTTCTTGACATTACAAGCTTGAGAGAATTGCTCTCTAGTTTGTGTAATTACTTGCAAATTACACAAATTCGGAATTTGTGTGTTTGTTGTTCTTGATCTCCTAGATTTGTTCCCTAGGAAATTCGGATTCCATCCTTCCATTGATTCCAAGGTTTCTTGATACGGGTTATCAAGGGGTTGAGGACCTATTCCATCTTCAAGGAACATACCAACTTCAAGGGAAGAATTTTCAGTTGGGTAGATCCAAGGGAATTTCACGCCAGTTGGTATCGAGCGCTTTGGTTCCTAAGTCGTCATATCTTTTCTTTTACCGTACAAAAAAAATCATCATCATTCGTATGTTCTTTATCTCCTCAATCTTCTTGTTGTTTTGAATATCATCATCATTGGTATGCTCTTTATATCCTCAATCTTTTTGTTGTTCGGAATATCATCATCATTGGTATGTTCTTGTATTGATGAAGCAAATTCTGTTTTTGTATTGATGTGTTGGTTTCGCTTGCTTCCAAAATATTAGACAAAACCGCACTTTGCTTTCTTGATGAATCCATACCTTGCTGAAATTGTTGTTTATGCCTTATCAAATAAAAAAAAAAATTTGTCAGGTTGATCCAATTGTTGTTTATGCCTTGATAAGATTAAAAAAAGGAGATTAAAAAAAAAAAGGAGAGAATCGGACAAGAAGTAGTTGTGGCAAAAATCAAGCTCTTGTTGGAACTTGAGCGTAAAATTTGAGGCGGACAGAGGTGGTCTTAGCGTTATTTTTGACCCCAAAGGCCCAACGGACCGCCTTTGGCCGTCTGCTTGTAGATCTCTCCGAGAGCTTCGATTTGAGTACTTACGGAGCAAAATCCGATATCGGAGTAGAAAGTTATGACCTTTTGAAGTTACCATGCCAAACTAAGAAAAATTTCTGATTTCGAAAACATATTTGCCTTTCCGATTGTACTTTGGATTGTTTGCGCTTGTGATTAGCCTTCTGTTTATCCATATACAACCTTTCCACCACATTTTGAACCCAGAAACATCCTTGACCAATTCCAGAATTTGGAAGGGCTGAAACCGACCACCAATATACAAGCTACTTTGTCCAAATTTCTTGTTCTTCAAGTGCTTGAGTTCTTCAAGTGTCTTGAATTGTGATCCAAAAATTCTGAAATTTAGTGTGTTCCACTGATTTTTCGTGTAGGTTCTGATTTTGCATTCAGTTTGTCCGAATTCCTTACCAAGAAATTCGAATTCTTGTGTTTTTGGTACTGCTTTCATTGATTCCTTAGATTCATTCTAATCTCATTGTCCACTTGCATTGCTTTGTTGTAAATTCCTTTGTGTAATATTGTTTGAGTAAGAATAGAAACATAAGAGCAAATTGAGTGGTGTGAATCCATCCCTTCACTTATATAAGCCCGAGGGTACTCAAACACTTGGTGAGTGAATTTGGGAATTTGGGAAATTGGGAAGGGAAGTGAGGACTTATAAACTGTTTTTATTCTTTGCTAACCTTTGCAGCTATAATGGAGAGGCAACCACCACCACCACCACCACCACCACCGGGTTCTAAGGAATCCTATGAGGAGATGTTAGCAAAATTTTACACTTTGGTTTCAGGTTTGCAACAGGAAATCAAGGAGCTCAAAACTGAGAGAGCCGAATCCTCTCGATCTACAAAGACCACATATGGCCATGAGAATGATGATGAAGCCTTCGAGGCATTTCAGGGAAGTCAATACCGTACTCCTAGAATTGATTCCAATTTAGGATGTATTAAAATGAAAATTCCTCAATTCTTTGGTAAGCAAGATCCTGAAGCTTTCTTTGAATGGTCTGATAAAATTGAAAGTATTTTTACAGTGCACAACTATTCGGAGGAAAAGAAGGTTAAACTGGCTGTGGTTGAGTTTGCTGGTTATGCCCGTAACTGGTGGACTAAAATTCAGGCAGAAAGGAGGCGTGATGAAGAAGGGCCTGTTCGAACTTGGGATGAATTAAAAAAGCTCATGAAAAAACGATTTGTTCCACACCAATACTACAGGGAGATGTTCAACAAATTGCAAAAGATCACCCAAGGAAATAGGATCTGGAAGATTATTACCAAGAGTTAGAGACTACTATGCTTGAGTCAACATTCAGGAAGATAGTGAAGCTACTATGGCTCGATTTCTAGGAGGACTAAGGAAGGATATTGCCCACATTGTAGAAATGCAGGAATATGAAGATCTCAATGAGATGTATCACAAGGCAATGAAAGCTGAGAGGCAGCTTAAGGAGAGGGGTGCCCGAACCTTTCAACCCCACAGAATTCAAATTCAAACACATTGAAGTCTACATGGCCTAAGAAAGATACATGGCCTAAGAAAGAATTAAACACCGACTTCGAAGGCCGCAACTCCTAGTACCTCAAAAACTACTCCAACCATGTTTCCAAATACTCAAAAATCGTGAAGTGAGAAACCAAGCTAGGAAGTTACATGCTTCAAGTGCCAAGGCAAGGGACATTATGCACGAGTGTCCTAATGCTCGAATTATGGTTGTCAGAGGTGATGGCACGATCGAAAGTGAGAGTGAACATGAAAGTGACTATGAAGATATGCCACCACTTGTAGAAAATGGAGAGTCGGATGAAGATGTTTTTGGTCCTGATGAAGGACCATCATTGGTGATTATGCGATCTTTAAATGTTCATATTAAAGAGGAAGACGATGTTCAACGCCAGAATATCTTCCACACTAAATGCACCATCAATGAGAATGTATGCATACTTGTTATTGACAGTGGTAGTTGTACTAACATTGCTTCAACCTTGCTTGTAGATAAACTGAGATTGCCCACACGTCAAGATCCAAATCCATACCGGTTGCAATGGTTCAATGAGAGTGGAGAAGTGAGAGTCACAAAACAGGTCTTGGTGAATTTTTCAGTCAACAAATACAAAGACGAAGCCTTGTGTGATGTGGCTCCTATGCAAGCTGGTCACCTATTGCTTGGTAGACCTTGGCAATTTGACAGGGATGCTTCCCACAGTGGACGAAGTAATAGGTACACTTTCTTTGTTAATGGTAGAAAAACTACTTTACTGCCTTTGTCGCCTACTCAAGTTTTTGAATCTCAATTGCATTTAAAGGGCGAATTTGAGCAAATGATGAAATTGAATTCTGCACTACCCGTGAGAAAAGAAGGAAAATTTGAGAATTCTACGCCTAAGAAAATTGAGTTAAATGAAGTAGAACACATTGAGAGGAAGAAAGTGAGTCCATGAATAAGAAGCGACCAATTTTTATGCAAATGTCCGACATGTTGATAATTGTCTGCATACTAATCGTGTTTTGTTTCTTCTTATTTGTTGTGAATCTAATGTTCTACTTAGTGCTGACTTGCCATCCAACCTACCGGTTGAGATTTCTGACATATTGCAGGAATTCCGAGATGTATTTCCTGAAGAGTTGCCACCCAAAAGAGGAATTGAACATCAAATTGATTTCATACCGCACAAACATACCAAATCGACCGCATATCGGTCCCAACTCAAGAGACCAAAGAGCTACAACGGCAAGTTGAAGATCTTTTAGCTCGTGGTCGTAAGAGAATCTTTGAGTCCATGTGCGCCTCGCCATTCTTGTGCCTAAGAAAACTGGTGAATGGCGTATGTGTACTGATTGTCGTGCTGTTAATAAAATCACCATTAAGTATAGGCACCCAATTCCACGTCTAGATGATATGTTGGATGAGTTGCATGGTTCAAAGATATACACCAAAATTGACTTAAAATCTGGATACCACCAAATTCGAATTAGAGAGGGTGATGAATGGAAGACAGCTTTTAAGACCAAGTTCGGTTTGTATGAGTGGCTTGTTATGCCTTTTGGTTTGACAAATGTTCCTAGTACCTTTATGCCTTATGAATCATGTCTTGCGATCTTTTATCAATAAATTTGTTGTGGTGTACTTTGATGACATATTGGTGTATAGCAAAGACATTAACGAGCATTTGAACATTTGAAACTTGTTTTGATGACTTTGCGAAAAGAAAAACTTTTGCTAATTTAGCTAAATGCTCATTCTGTAGAGGAGGTTGTTTTTCTTGGTTTTGTTGTTAGCGCACGTGAATTAAAGTTGATGAGCAAAAAGTGGAGGCCATTCGGTCTTGGCCAATTCCTACTTGCATCCGAGGTCCAAGTTTTCACGGCCTTACAAGCTTCTATAGGAGGTTTGTGAAGGACTTTTCCACAAAGGCCGCACTTAATGAGTTAGTTAAGAAAGATGTAAAATTTGAATGGGGTGAAAAGCAGAAGAAGCATTTGATTTACTTAAGCATGAGTTAACACATTCAATTGCTTTAGCATTACCTAACTTTGATCTAATGTTTGAAATTGAGTGTGATGCTTCCGGATAGGTATTGGAGCAAAGGTTTCAACAAGAGGGCGTCCGATTGCGACTTTAGTGAGAAGCTAAGTGAGCAAACCTTGAACTACCCTACATATGATAAAGAGATGTTGGCGGTGGTAAGAGCTCTAGAGACTTGGCAGATTATCTTTATCCTAAGGAGTTCATCATCCATACCGATCATGAATCCTCAAACACTTGAAGGACAAGTTAACTTAGGTAAGGCCATGCTAAGTGGGTTTCTGTTATTGACACTTTTCCCTATGTTATCAAATATAAGAAAGGGAAAGACAATGTTGTTCTGATGCTTTGTCTAGAAGGTTTGCACTTATTACTACTTTAGGCACTAAAATTTTGGGTTTTGAATTGATGAAAGAATTATATGCAAATGATCCCGAGTTTTCTAGTGTCTATTTTGCTTGTGAACACGGAGCTTTCAACAAATTTTTCCGATTTGAAGGTTTCTTGTTCAAAGAAGACAAAGTTGTGTGTTCCAAGAGTTCCATACGTGAATCGTTAGTTCGCAAGCTCATAGCGGTGGTTTAATGGGACATTTTGGTGTCTTAAAGACTTACGAGATTCTGCATGAACACTTTTATTGGCCTAAGATGAAAGTGGAAATTGAAAGAATTTGTGCTAATCGCTGTTTGCGTGCAAGCTAAGTCTCATCAAGCCACACGGTTGTATCATCCATTACCGGTTCCAACTTCACCTTGATGAAATTTCCATGGATTTTATCCTTGGACTTCCAAGAAGTCAACGAGGTAATGACTCCATTTTTGTGGTTGTTGATCGGTTTTCTAAGATGTCGCATTTCATACCTTGCAGGAAATCTGATGACGCAAAGCATGTCGCTGATTTGTTCTTTAAGGAGATAGTTCGACTACATAGAATACCGAGAAGCATTGTCAGTGATCGTGATGTAAAGTTCCTTAGTTATTTTTGGAAGACTTTATGGGGTAAGTTAGGGACTAAATTGTTGTTTTCTACCACGAGTCATCCACAAACCGACGGCCAAACTGAGGTAACTAATCGCACTTTGGGACTTTACTTGGCCATTGTGCAAAAGAATCTTAAAAATTGGGAGGATTGTTTACCTATTTGTGAGTTTGCTTACAATAGAACTCTTCATACCGCTACTAACCATTCCTTTTGAAGTTGTGTATGGCTTTAATCCTTTGACATGAGCAGAGATTGGGAAGAGGAATGAATCCTATGCTCAAATGCAAACAAAGGTCGAAAGAGAGTCACTTTTGAACCAGGAGATTGGGTGTGGGTTCATATGCGCAAGGAAAGGTTTCCAGTACAAAGGTCGACAAAATTACATCCACGTGGAGATGGACCTTTCCAAGTTGTCGCGAAAATCAATGACAACGCTTACAAGATCGACCTTCCTGGTAAGTACAATGTAAGTACTACATTCAATGTTGCTGATTTGTCTCCTTTTGACGTTGCAGATTATGATGATCTGGATTCGAGGACGAATCCTCTCGAAGAAGGGGGGACTGATATGAATTCAACAAGCATTGAAGAGACTTCGAACCCGAAGAATGATGACAATAGCAAGGTCTCGAGAACAAGCTTCGATCCACTTCAAGGTCTTGATGGACCGATGACAAGGGCTAGAACAAAGAAAATGAAGGAAGCCTTGAATGGACTTATCCAAACGGCCCAAAAGGATGGGGAGAAGACCAAGATTGACAAGACCATGTTTATTAATGTACTAAGTGTAATTGGGTCTTGTTAATGGGTTTAGTTTTAATTATATGGTAATTTGAGTCATGTAGCCCATTTGGCCCTAAAGAAACCCTAGCTTGTGCAACCCTAATTTGTAAACCCTACCTTGTATCCATATAGTGGCCGGCCATTCTTGGAGGCGATTTGATGAAATGAAAATTTGGTTCTTGACATTACAAGCTTGAGAGAATTGCTCTCTAGTTTCAGAATTATTTGCAAATTACACAAATTCGAATTTGTGTGTTTGTTGTTCTTGATTTCTAGATTTGTTCCTAGGAAATTCGGATTCCATCCTTCCATTGATTCCAAGGTTTCTTGATACGGGTTACCAAGGGGTTGAGGACCTATTCCATCTTCAAAGAACATACCAACTCCAAGGGAAGAAGTCTCACTTGGTAGATCCAAGGGAATTTCACGCCAATCTACTTCTGTAAAATATGTTAATATATATTGATGTTAAGAAATGATATGTATAGGCTTTGAAAGGAGTGCCAAGAGAGAAAGTAGAGGTTGCAACAAAATTTGGGATCGAATTTGTGGACGGGCAAGAGAAGGTTTGTGGTGATCCAGCCTATGTACGAGCAACATGTGAGGGCAGCTTGAAGCGGCTTGACATTGACTGCATTGATCTCTACTACCAACATCGCATTGATACACTTATACCCATTGAAGTCACGGTTCGCTCCACTTTCCTTTTTCCTTTTCTTTTCTGAGCTTGAATTTAATGTAATGAATTTTCAGATATTCCTCAACCTTGTGAAAATTCATGATATCTATCTGGTAGACCTTCCTAAGCCCACGAAGCAGGCAAGGTTAGATTAGGAAGCTGTAGTAGGTTGTAGTATAAGAGGTTGATATGCTACGACTATATGGAACCACGACAGACAAATATTAGGCACTTTTCTTGCTAAAATCCAAAACTTTTGCTAGATTTGACCATGATTAAATAAAAAAGAAGAAGCACAGTTTATTTCTCCAGCTTTGTGGACAATCTCTTTATTGATAGCAGTTTATTTCTCCAACTGTGTGAACTGTATCTTTATTGATAGTTGTCACCTTCTCAATCTGTATGAATGTGTGGGATGGTTATTGTTTCGTCCATATGCTGGTTTCAGGTGTCTTCAGGGTCATGGAGATACAATCAAAGATAATTTTTATTTTTTTAAGAGAATTGCAGATTAGTTTACTGATTTGTAACTTCAAGTTGATCAGTAGGAAAGAAGTTTACCCGATTTTCACAGAGCTTCTGATGTTGGCATTTTCTTGTTCTTGAAATTCTCTTTTTCCCAGATTGGAGAACTTAAAAAAATGGTTGAAGAGGGTAAAATAAAGTATATTGGTTTATCTGAAGCCTCAGCTTCAACAATTAGAAGGGCACATGCTGTTCATCCAATAACAGCAGTACAGTTGGAGTGGTCCTTGTGGTCCAGAGATGTGGAGGAAGAAATAATTCCCACTTGCAGGTTTTGCAGTTTATCTGCTTTATTACCTTTGAGGTTTACTAGAATTGAAAAGTTCTAACTTCATTGTTGTTATAATCTTTTAGAGAACTTGGCATAGGCATTGTAGCGTACAGTCCCCTTGGAGGAGGATTCTTAGCATTGGGTCCAAAACTGCTTGAGCAATTGGAGGAAGGTGACTTCCGCCAAGAGGTGGGTGCTTCTTCACCTTGATTATAAGTTCCTTACGAGAGAATATATACTGTTAAAGTTACATATAATAGAATATGAGTTCATTGGTAACTTGCTACAGAAAGGTTTTAAAGTTTGTTCGCAATTTGTTTATACAAAATGACAAGTGAAGTTGAAGTTCCATGCCCCTGAAAGCTGTAAAATAGAAATTTTACTTCAAAACTTTTCAAGGGTCTTCTATATGTGGGATTCTCACAAGCTTAATTTTAACAATCTCCATGGTCATTCTCACCTCGGTTTTGATGGTATTGGAAAAAACCTTTCTTCAGTATATGTTTCCAAAGATTTTAGCAAGTTTAGGAAAAGAACATTGAAGAAGTTAGTTATGCCTTCTTTCTTTTCTGCAAATTTAAGATGTGACACATGAATTTTATTATATCTGTTCAAAAGGCTCCTTGCATAGTAATTCTGATGATTGCTTTCATTTAGTAGTGACTTAAATAATACCATTTCCATGTGGTGAATACATTATTTTGGTTCTATTACAAGATAGGTGCAAAAACTAAATGGTATCCCATTTTCTGGTTTAAAACTTTAAATATCTCAACGAAGATCAAGCAAAATTGTTAAGATACTTATTGAAGAAAGCTGAGCACATGAGGATAAACGATCAAAGCAGTTCTTAAGATTCTACTGTATGACCATTAGAAGTTGTGTTTGGATGCTAGAAGAAGTATTACGTAAGAGTAATAGATTATCAAAAATCAAAATACATGTTAGCTTGTTTTAGCAACTTTGGATATAAGAAGCTCAATAGGATTTAATATGAATTTACAAAACATTTGATTCCATACTAGGTCTGATGCAATCAAGACAGCAAGTGGTTGTTTAGTGAGACTTCGGACGATACACAGTCAATATGATTAAGCTAGTATAAGTGATAGAGGAGCCATGGTGTCCATGGCTATCTTTTAGCACAACCTACATGATATGGATATGTTGCTAAATATTACTACAATCTGACACCAGAATCATGGCTACTTTTTGCAAATGATAATACTGACTTGGAGTACTGAGATCAAATCATTTGAATTTGTGAGCCCACGACAAAACTCCCTTGGTTGAGTTGGTTCCCATAAAGTTCAACTTCTTTTGTGTAAATGATGGAATTATTTGATCTGCATAGACAGATTGAATTTCTGGCATTGATGTTTGTAACTGAAGTGGCACTCCATCTGTTGCAGTATATGCCGAGGCTCCAAGCAGAAAATTTGGAGCATAACAAGAAGTTGTTTGATCGGGTGAATGACATGGCTGCAGGGAAGGGTTGTACCCCGTCGCAGCTAGCATTGGCCTGGGTCCATCATCAGGGAAATGATGTTTGTCCGATACCTGGTACTACCAAGCTTGAGAATCTCAAGCAGAATATAGGAGCTTTATCTGTAAAACTCTCCTCAGAAGATATGGCTGAGCTTGAATCCATTGCTTCAGCTGATGCAGTAAAGGGTGACAGATATGGGCCTGGCTTTTTTACTTGGCAAAATTCTGATACTCCACCTTTGTCAACATGGAAGGGTACATGAAGACTCTGCTGCTATTATGTTGTTCAAGCTCTGTGTGATGCATTTCATTTCTTTGAGGTTTTGCGTTGTTTCAAATAAATTGCAGTCCTTGCAATACTATTATGCACATTTTCTTTTATGAGAGGCATGTAATCTTATCGTACAAGAGCTGAAAAATTGGAGTATGTTATTTATTACGATTTGGTTATGTGAGGAAATTGTTTTCTAATTTTTGCAAGACAGGTGGACCATGAACGGGTGTACGTATGTTCTGAGGCAGTAAAAGTCACTCCCCGCTACTAGAGCACATCTGGAAACGTGGTTATTTCCACATTTTCAACATGCCTCTCTTAAGGGGCATCATTTAAAAGACCTCAGTAATGTGAAAGTCTCTGTCGTTAAACTAAACAGTTTAGACGAGTTAGGAAAAATGTTGGTCGAGTTCTTGATATTAGAGGTATAAATCGTTTGTTCTCTACTTTGTCTTCATAACGTTAAGCATTGGACAAAGTAGGACGTAAAAATCAACCTTAGTTCTCTTCTTTCTTCTTGACAAAAGTGGGCAAAATAGGGGTGAAAATTAGAAAGCGTATGGTCTACATAACGTCATCTATTCGAAGTTTATAAGCAAAAACGTATTGGATAGATAGCAATATCGATATAAATCGCTAGATATGAAATAATGCAAACGAAACACTATATAACAAAAACAGAATTGATAATAGATTGGGACTAGAAACAATGAAATTATGAAAAGCAAAAACTTTTGTCTAAAAAAGTCACAATAGGCTGGTCATAATGTTATTCTTTTGTCATCTTTCGAGTTTTGTTGACTCTCTTAGGAATTTTCTTGATTGCCAAGTCAAAGGCGTCTTCAGAAATGTTCAATCCAGGCTTTGGATCCACATATATGACGTTGGCAATTAGTCTTATGACCTTGTCTTGCATCTTTGGAACTTCATTTTCTAATATCCCATATTCTTGTAGGCCTTCATGCACAATCTTTCTTGCCTTGATCCCTCTTAGAATCTTACAACAAGATGTGCATTGCTTAATCAAATCAAATACAGGATTTTTCACGATTGATAATTATTCATTTACTTGTTTTTGTTGGAACTTGGGAAGCAAACCAAATTAGACGTCCACATTCATTTTCATTTAATGGTGAAGATAATTTTCCTTCATGTTCAGGGCTGCAAATTTGGAAAATAGAGCCCCTACTAATTATAGAGTATTTTCTAGCAATAAACTTTTGTAGGTGAATTCGTCTTCAAATTCAAGAAAGAAAAAAAAAACACTTGAAAAAGTGTAATTTAAATAATATGAACATATGCCCTTCATTTATATGGTGTTATTTTGTTTATTAATTTCTATGATTAGTTATCCAATATTCTACATGATATGACTTCAATTATATGATTTTACTTTACTTTTAGGTTAAACCCCAACCCTGAAGGGTTTTACTTTACTTTTACTTTCTATGATCAGTTGTACATGATATGAATCAACTTCCAAGTGAGATTTTTTATCTTTTCTTTCAACTTAAATTGAATTGATGAGCAAGTAAAGATTTTTTTTTTCTTTTTCCCTTCTTTCAACTTCTTTGAATCAGAAATGAAAAAGAGGAACTAATTCAAGAATTATTATTTGAACATATAAGCATGATATCACCCATGTATAGTTCCTTATTGTATAATTTAAAATAATCTAAGTACATATATACAACAAATAATGATGTTTAAAAATTTTCATAAAATATTAAAACCACACAACATGTAAAGATAATTCAAAAAAATTATGTAAATCATGTAAAAAAAAATTTATTACAAATTTGCAAATGGTGCTAGCACCATTTCTTTTAGGCTTAATATACAGAAATAGCCTGAACTTTACCTCTTGTAACAATTATAGCCCGACCTTTCAATTTTAACAATACAGTACATGACCTTTTTAATTTGTAACAATTATAGCCTCAGTTAGTCCACCGTTAAATATTCTGTTAAATTGATAACATGGCTGCCACATGGGCGACACGTCAGTGCCAAGTCATCGCCCAGTCATCAAAAAAATTTAAAATTTTTTGGGTCCTTCTTAACCCATTTTGGCCGCACAAAACCCACAAAATTTACAAACTCATTCTCTCATCCTTTCCGTCCCGTCGCCGCCTGCCTCCGTCGCCTGCCGCTCCAGCTAAAATTCAAGAAGGTGATGTCGATCTATGCACCCCTGAAATCACATTCTCTGAATCAGCCAAAGCAAGTACGACCGACTTATTGGCTGTTAGTGATGAGGTTGGGCTGGACAACAGCATGACGACCCAGGTGTTTCTAGAATCAAACCCTATCATTGCACCGAGTAGGGATGATGGACATCATAACAATATTAGTGCATCTGCATCTCCACATGATGTTTCGGTGAAGTCGGAAATGGAAAGTTCGATGGTCGGTAATGGTGAGTGGAAAGGCTGTTCTCTTGCATCTGATGGTGGCGATGAGAAGAAGCTTGAAGATTGGAACGATTGGAACTGGGACGATGAAGTTGTGAACAATATGACGACAGTATTTGGTGAGAAGGCGGACACGCTCTCCTGGCGGGCGGCCAAAATGGGTTAAAAAAGCCTCAAAAAATTTTAAATTTTTTTATGACTGGACAATGACTTGTCATTGACGTGTCGCCCACGTGGCAGCCACGTCATCAATTTAACATAATATTTGACGGTGGACTAACTGAGGCTATAATTGTTACAAATTGAAAAGGTCAGGTACTGTATTGTTAAAATTGAAAGGTCAGGCTATAATTGTTACAAGAGGTAAAGTTCAGGCTATTTCTGTATATTAAGCCTTTCTTTTATATGGCACTTGGTGTCAATTTCTCGCATTATTGAAACCTTTGATTTTAGCTTTTGTATGGTGTCACTCCTATTGTTTCGGTGAGAAATGGTGTTATCTCTAAAGTAAATTATCTTGAACTCCTTATAGTAAGTTTAATTTATTTATAATTCTCTTATGGCATTAAAATTTACTTTTTACTACCTTTTGGATTTGGATAAAAGTATTTTTGGATATTTTTTTATCCAAACTAATGAAATTGTATTTCTTATCTAAATTTATTAATTCATTTAAATCCATACATGATTGTAGTTTAAAAAAAATCTATGCCGGAAAATAATTTTATATTAAAAAAGTAGAGTTTGTTACTAGATTTCACTGCATAAAATATTATAATAGAATATTTTTCATTTGTTTTTCAATGATGAAAAATAGTAAAAAAAATTCACAGTTATAAGAGTTTTCAATAATAAAATTATATTTTTTTTCTTTTTTCCTTTTCAAAAGGAAACACTCCTAAGCTATTTTAGCTGCATATGTATTGCATTTCAAACTGTACTTTTGAAAAAGGTGCTCTAAAATGTGTGTTAAAATATTGTATGAAATGTTATTTGGATTAATAGTATGGAACATCTTTTGAATTTAAATGTTGAATGGATTGCAAATTTGAAATTTTGAATTGCAATATTATATAAATTACAAAGATTATAACATATTTTTAGTAAAATAATATAGAGGCACATTTTGAATTGAAATATTTTGTAGGACAGAATAAATGACAAGTATATTTTAAGATTTTATTTTTTGTCGGTAAAATGCGTTTTGAAATTTATTTCAAAACATAGTTTAAAAACAAGAATGTCGGACTTATAACATTTTAGACGCTGAAAAAGGCATAGGTGAAGAAAATGAAAATAAAGTGGGTTGCCCAAAAATCACAAAAAGAATTCTCTACAGTAGACTTATCTAGCATTGGGTGAAAGCAACTCAAATTTTATAAAAGCACTCTCAAATTCTGTTAATGTTAAACATGGCTCATTTCGACTGATTCAATTTTATTATTTTTGGATTGTGATTTATTTGACAATTTTTGTATTGAAATGCGTGAAGAAATTTTTTTTTAATTATATGAAGAAATTTTTTTTTAATTATATGAAAAAATTTTAGAAAAATTAATTTGAATTTTAAATTTTAAAATAACAAAATAAAAAAAAATTATTTGAAAAAAATTATCACTATTTTTTAATATATTTTTCCCTGTTCCTGACAAAAGCAAACCTTGCGTGTGATCGGTCATCGGCATGAAATGCCACCTCACAAATTCAATTATTAATGTATACTAGAATTTCCCCTTTAGAAAATTTTCTCTTAGGTCATTATGGAATATTCCTGCAAATTGAACAATCATTTTTTTAAAATAAAAAATGGACAAAAGGCAATTGCTTACTTCAGTGCTTACATCATCCAAAGTGGGGAGTCATCAATTTCCTTCCCATTCTTTTTTTTTAAGAGCATTCACAACAGTCTCAACATCAATTAGACTAAAGTTACGCCATATCAGCTTATAAATGGCCTATACTATTCAAACAGCCATCATTAAAAACACTACCCACGCTAATGAATGGCCTCTACTATTCACACAACAAATTTCTTTCTCTTCTATCTTCTTTTCTACTATTTATTTAATATATTTAATACTTCTTATTTAAATTAATAATTTTAAAATATTATCTATTGCTCAATTATCAAATTCAATACATATTCATAATACAACTTATAGTTGTAATTATCATACATTTAATACTTAAACAATTAATAGAAAATAATTTTCATTACATTAAAATTAAATTTTAATAATACATTTAAAACATGAAAATAAATAGTGTAAATTAAATATGAAATGCTTAAAACATTTAATGGAAAATTATTTTAAATTACATTAAAATTGAAATTTAATAATATACTTGAAACATTCGCATATATATGACAAATTAAACATAATTTGTTTACTATCGTGGGTAATTTTTTACGATGGTTGTATGAATAGTGAAGGCCAGGCCTTGAAACGACCTGACCTTCACTATTCACATAGCCACTATAAAATTTTTTTATATTAATAATACAATTTATAATTTTAATTATCATACATTAATTACTTAAAAACAATTAATGAAAAATATTTTTTCATTACATTAAAATTAAAATTTAATAATATACTTATAAATACTCGTAATTAAACATAAAATACTTAAAAATTAAACATTCAACACTAAAACATAATAAACATAACTTCAATTAATACACTTGAAACATAAAACATAGGGTATGACAATGTAATAAATAAATTACTACATATTCCTAAAAATTCGCTAAACTTATGAAACATTTTTTTTTCAGTGTCTGATAAATTTTCTTCTCCATGGTTTGCAAAAGTAAGTCAAGTTTGAAACTTTTGATCATGTTTCTTTTCTTCACAAGCAATTCTTTCCAATTCGTTTTTTGCTTCTCGAGCGATTCTATCTTCCTCCAATATTAGCCTCTCCAAAGCAATCTTCTCCCTTTTGATCACATTCTTCTCTTGATAGGCAATGCTCCAATTCTCAATTCCAGGATGTGGGGAAAATGATTGTTAGTCGACCTTTTGTTTTCCCTTACTTTTAGCCCTTTTCACACCTATTGGTGTTTTACAGGAGTAGCAGCCGTGTCTTCTACATTAATTTGAACATCTTCTCTAACTGGAGATGATAGGTTCACGAAATCATCATTTGTGCGTGATCTCTTCTCACTACTAGCGGTGTTTGGCGTTTCTGAGGTGTTTGAATCATCACATGGTAAATTCGAAGTATGCACGGCACACCCAATAATAGATTCCCACTAGGGAAAAACCCTCAATAACTTCCAATGCTCCATAAAGTGGAACTTATGACCCTTATTTGAATGCTCTAATATGGTTAATGCGTTCCGGATCATGTTTTCATCGTTCATTTTGCTTCTTTTTTGCCTCTCTGCCTCTGATAGAAATTCAACCCATTTTGACACAGCTGCAGCAATTCTCCTCTATCGAGCTCTAAGCTAATCCAAATTTCTGGAATTCATGTTAGCATAGTCTTCCCGAGAGGATCTATATTGTGAAAGTATATCCTTCCACATCGTAGAGCTCTTTTGAGATGTACCTATGACTGGATTGGTAGTGGTGTTAATGTATGCGGAAGTCAGAGCAGTATCTTCAATAATTGACCAAATGACTTTCTTTTCGTCTCCGTAGGTGTCTTCATTGTAATCTTGACCTTGATAATGGAAATTATCAATATTTGTAGCATTCCCACGATTTTTGTTGAGGCATGACATTGGACATCATGTATTGTTGAACCCCCAGAGATGCAAACATTGCAAGATCGTTGGGAAAATTTGATGAAATTTGGGTTGGATTTTGCGGAAATTGGGTAAAATTTTGCGCATTAGGAGGAAATTGACCAAAATGATATGGTGATTGAGATGAACTTTGGGAAATTTGGGTTCCAAATTGTGGATAATCATACAAATTTGGAGGATTGTTTCCAATATTTTTTGATGGATCCATTTTAGTGAAAGAGAAGAGAGATTTTGAGAGAGTTAGAGATATGATGCAAAAACAATGAAAACTATATGGTTTATATACACATTTTCACATTTGGGGACAATGGAACATGATCTGACAATACTTGATTTTTGGGAAATTTACAAAAATAGCACCTTTGACCGTTGACTTTACAAAAATAACACCCTCCTTTTTTTCTTTATGGTTATAACACTTCAAGGCTGTAAAAGACCACAATACCCCTCAAGGCTTCACCTCATCTTCTTCTTTTTTTTCTCTGAACCCATTTCATTGATTCATCAAAACTTGTTCTTACACCCCATTGTTTGCACACCTCACTGTTCGTACACCCTGTTAGACTATCATCTTCAAGCAAGAAAGCCGCAATCGTAGAGAAGAAATTGCATAAGAAATTACAAAGTTGAAATTTGCACTTTTACAGTATTTGAACTGGGTTTGTGAATTTAAAGAAGCGAATGGTCGAGCTCTAGGTCGAATTCTAGGTCGAGCACAAGGTTAGGTTAATATTGCTAGGTCAACTTTTAGGTCGAGCACTAAATTTGGTCGAGTTTTAGGTCGAACATGTCAAATTTAGGTCGAGCTCGACCTAATACTCGACCTAAAACTCGACCTACTATAAGGTCGAGTTAAATTTTAAAAAAAAAAAAAATTGATTTTTTTTTAAAAAAACAAGTTTTAGGGTTAAGCTCGACCTAATACTCAACTTAAATTTTTTTTTTTAAAAAAAAAAAATTTTGAAAAAAAAATTTGGTCGAGCATATGGTCGAGCTTGACCCTAAAACTTGTTTTTTTTTAAAAAAAAAGAAAAAATTTGATTTTTTTTTTTTAAAAAAAACAAGTTTTAGGGTCAAGCTCGACCCTATGCTCGACCAAATTTTTTTTTTAAAAAAATATTAATTTAACCCTAAAACTGGTTTAGGTCGAGCATTAAGTCGAACTTAACCCTAAAACTTTTTTTTTTAAAAAAAAAATCAATTTTTTCTTTTTTTTTTTTAAATTTAACTCGACCTAGTAGTAGGTCGAGTTTTAGGTCGAGTATTAGGTCGAGCTCGACCTAAATTTGACATATTCGACCTAAAACTCGACCAAATTTAGTGCTCGACCTAAAAGTTGACCTAGCAATATTGACCTAACCTTGTGCTCGACCTAAAACTCGACCTAGAGCTCGACCATTCGCTTCTTTAAATTCACAAACCCAGTTCAACTACTGCAAATTTCAACTAACATCAAATTTATGCGATTTCTTCTCTACGATTGCGGCCTTTTTGCTTGGAGATGATAGTCCAATAAGGTGTACGAACAATGAAGTGTGCAAACAACGGGGTGTGAGAACAAATTTTGTTGAATCCATCAAATGGGTTTTGAGAACAAAGAAGAAGAAGATGGAGTGAAGTCTGCCGAGGGGTGTTGTAGTCTTTTTTTGTGTGAAAGTGCTATAACAGAGAACAAAAAAAGAAGGGTGTTATTTTTGTAAAGTCAACGGTCAAAGGTGTTATATTTGTAAATTTCCCTTGATTTTTTTGTACTGGCTATTTCAATTATGGAATTTGATTTGACAACATTTGAATTATTTGTACCACCTTTTTCGATTATGAAGCTTGATTTGATAACACATAAATTATTTGTATCAATTTTTTCAATAATGGAGCATGATTTGACAATACATGAATTATTTGTACTGATTTTCTCGATAATTGAGCATGATGTTAACGATACTTGAATTATTTGTATTGATTTTTTAAAATGATTTAGGACGTTTAATTTGAACTCAAACATTACTATATTTAATATTAAACATAATTTATTATTTCTTTAATTCTTTTATAAAATTCAAAATTATTTTTATTTTAAAATCATTTAAATAAATTTAGCACTCTTTATCAATTAATTACAAAAAAAATTCTTTTTCATTTCGAAAAACGTGATTATTTCTTTAATTTTGTAATTGATTTGGCTACAAAATTATTTATATTTTTTAACTATGAATAGATATAAGTTTTAATCATCACATGCAATAATTTCATACAAAATTATATTTTAAAAAAATTACCAAATTTTTTATAATTATAAAATAAGTAAAATATTTTACATTATATTACAATTAAAGTTAATATTAATAGATTTAAACTTAATATTAATATATTTAAATTTAATAGTAATAGATATATTAATAGATTTAATATTAAAATTTAATATTACAATAAATATATTATAATTTAACATTATATTACATTTAAATAAATCAGATCTTGCATGAAAAATAGGCAAAATGCATACTAATTTTTAAAGAAAAATATTTTTCTATCCAATGGTGAAATGTGTTTTTAAAAGAAAAAAAAATAACTGAAATGCCCTTTGTAAACTAGAGATGGGTTTGCAAAGGGCTTGGGCATGTGTCACTTCTGTAGTTGCAGCTTTTTTTTTTTTTAAATGGGCAAAACGACATTGTTTGGCATCAATTTAATGCCAAACGATGTCGTTTTGGTCGTTTTGAAATGGCAAAAGCGAAAAAAAAAAAAAAAAGAAGAAGGCCATACGTCGTTTGACATCAATTTGATGATGTTGTTTTGGTCATTTTGATCATTTTGAAATAGAAAAAATGGAAAAGAAAAAAATAAATAAAGGCCGTTCGTTGCCGCGTTTCTCACAACGAACGGTCAAAATAAATAAAAGACCGTTCGTTGTCTTCCTTATGCCACATCAACATTTTTTGCTAAGGGCATCCACAAAGCAAAAAGGCCAAAAGGCCAAGCCACATCAGCACTTTGGCAGTGCTTTACTATTCAGACAACCATCATAAAAAAAAAGTGCCCACGCTCATGAACGGCCTTTACTCTTCACGCAACAAATTTCTCTCTCATCTACCTTCATTTACACCATTTATTTAATATATTTAATACTTCTTATTTAAATTAATAATTCTAAAATATTATTTATTTTTCATTTATAAAATTCAATATATATAATTCTAAAATATTATTTATTTTTCATTTAAAAAATTCAATATATATTAATAATACAACTTATAATTTTAATTTGTTAATACAATTAATACTTAAACAATTAATGAAAAATAATTTTCATTACATTGAAATTAAATTTTGATAATACATTTAAAATATGAAAATCAATACTCTCAATTAAATATGAAATACTTCTTAATCTTGATACATTCTTAATTTTATATAATATTATAGTCAAATTAATTGTTTTAAAATTTTTGTAATTATTAAATATGTATTAATAATTTTACATAATATTAAAATAAAAATTTAATATTATTAAACTTAAACTTAAAATTAATAGAAATATTAATAATTTTATATTAAAATTTATAAAATATTAATAAGTATATTATAATTTTTAATTATATTATATTTAAGAAAATCATATATTACTCCAAAAATAGTCAAAATGCATGTCATTTTGTAGAGAAAAATATTTTCTACAAGTTGATAATTTTTAAAATAAAAAAAAAAGAGGCCAAAAGGGTTGCAAACTGGGAGGTTTGCAACCCTCTCGACGTGGCGCACGTCGCTTGGTCGGACAGCGCGCAGTCGTCACCAACATTTTTTTTTTAAAAAAAAGTTGCTATGAAACGACGTCGTTTAGCGTCAAATGGGCGCCAAACGACGTCGTTTTGATTGCCAGTTTGGCAAAAAAAAAATACGACGCGTCATTGGCGCGAATTGAGGAACGAACGGTCAGACGAACGTTCGTTCCTCCTCAACCTCCACATCAGCATTTTATGCTGATGTGGGGGTTGTTCTGCAACGACCAGCCCCACGACGGGGCTGGTGTCGTTGCTCTAATGTGGAGAGGTTTTGCAGGACCGAACGACCGTTCCTGGGCTGCGGTGCTCTAAGACTAAAGGAGCTGGTGTATTGGTCAACGTGGGTAGTTGATTCATTTGTTCGGTACGCGTGCTGATGCGTTGTTGAGATCATCAAAGAGACTAAGTTTGTCCGGATAATCTTTCAAAATTTATTTTTTAATACTTTTTAAAAATATAAAAATATATTTTTAAATATTATTCATACATATCAAATCTAATAATCATCATGTGAAGATTGTTATACTTAATTTAATTTGGATTAAATTGCAAAAATGCTTATTTATGTTCTGTAGTTTTATTTATTTTATTTTTTACATTTTCAATTAAATTTAAAATTTTTTAAGTTTAATATATTAACTTTTTTTCTAGCTGAACTGATTTTTGCTGAAAATATATTCATATTTATCACATAATTTTTACAAAATTCAGAATGAAAACTAGTCAAGAGATTAAATAAAAAAAGCTAACAAATCAATTTTATTGGATTAAGAAGTTTACTCTAAAATATAGAGGACAAAAGAAATTAAATAATTAAACGTAAAGGATTACTTTTGCAATTTGATCTCAATTTTATTTTTGAATAATTGTATGTTACTATTCAAAATTTATCACAAATATTCAAACCCCATGGAGTAAATAAGATCATGTATTGAATTTGTAAAGGCCATCTCTAGAAAATAATAATAATAATAATAATAATAATAATAATAATAATAAATGTAAATGGATGCTTTTTGAAAAAAAAAAATGCAACAAGCCAATCTAAAAATAGCATGAGATTTTATAGCATAGACCTTAATTTTGACTCATTTTTTTCTCTAAAAATTAGGAACTTTTATGTAGTTTCTATGGGGTACTATTTAAGATGGCTACAAGATTAATAATAGTTTTCTCTTCAGTGCATCTCTCCTGTTCTAAAATCAAGATGTTATAAATTTTTTCACTCAAATTTTTCTTATATAATTTAAAAAAAATCTTCTTTTTTATTTTTTCCTCTAAAATTATTTTTCTATAAAAATATACTCACTAAAATTTTTACACATTTTAATATAACTTTTTCTCAAATACACCACACTCCAAACATAACCTTAATAGTCAATAAAAAGGGGTAGCGGTGATTTCAATATACGATCGAAATCGGAATAATGGGTTGTGGGGCCTTACCCACCATTTATTAAATTAGATTCACTCCAAAGTCCATTTTGGCCACTCAACAAATTTGACGAAACTCAGCATTTAAGTTTAATTATCATTTATTAATATTGACAATAGCAATTTATTAAACCGGGAATTGCAAGGGCCGCCTGCCTGATTTGACTGCTACTGATACTTGTGTCATTACGGTGCCCAATTTATTTTTTATTTTTTAAGGATTCTTTTTTATTGATAATGGGAAAACTATTATCCATAGAATTGAAAAAAAAAAATTAAAAAAAATCAAGATTGATTAAAATTTAAAAGAAGTAACCTTGTCGATCCCTTTTCCCTTTTTCAAAGTCTCAATACATAAATTACTCTTTAACAAAGTTTAAAAAAAAAAGTTTAATCTATCACATGTAGATATAATACTTATAATACACAGAATAAAAGTTTTAATAAAATTTGTCAAACCAATATAATATTTACATGTTAGAAATCATTAATTATTTAATACTTACAAAAATTTACTAAAATTAAAAAATAATTATTTTAATTATTTAATAACCAAAAGATTTTATAAATTTTTTTACTATAAATATCATTATTGTGCCCATAATCAATAATAAAATCTCAGGAATAAAGATTCATTTAAGTGTTGGCATTTAGCACAATTCTCTCTGCCTAAATATGATATATTTAATATATTCCATTCGTATTAAAAGAAGTTCTATTTCAAATTTTTTTTCTTGTTCCAAATTTTTTTTGTAGTTTTAAATTAATTTTTAAAAATATCCTTATTAATAGTAATTGTATATACTCACAATTAAAAAATTAAGAATAAAAATATAAAACTATATATTTAATTAGTACATTAAAATTGTTGTATTTAATAATTAATAAAAAGTTATATGTCAATCAAAATTGACTCTTTTTTTTAGACCAAAGGAGTATTATTAAATATATAATTTTATATTTTTATTTTATTTTTTAATATAAATTATAAGATGCAAATTTTATTCAAAATTGAACTTTTTTAAAAAAAATTTGACGGTTTTAGAGTTTATATAGACAGTATTTTAAAATATATTTTATATTTTTAGTATTGTAATTATGAATTAAAAAATATATTTAAGAATAAAAAAAATATGTTAGAAAACGTTTTAAAATAATGTATAGACGTGCTATGGAACAATTAGTAGTGTATGTTATCAGGCGGGCCCGGCAAAGAAAACCAAATACCAAGCTGCTCTTCTCATCAGCTCCATCAGCACCCTCCCTCATACTCTCTCCTCCGCTCTCTCAAGTGTGTGACTGTGTGTGCGTTTCTTAAACTTTGAAAAAATGGCGACGGAAGAAGTGAAAGTTCCCAGGATCAAGTTGGGTTCGCAAGGGCTCGAAGTTTCAGCTCAAGGGCTAGGCTGCATGAGCATGTCAGCCTTCTACGGGCCGCCAAAGCCGGAGCCCGACATGATCAAGCTCATCCACTACGCTATCGAGCGAGGAATCACCCACCTCGACACCGCGGAGACGTATGGGCCCCATACCAACGAAATACTCGTCGGAAAGGTAACTTTACTTTCAGTTCTGAGCAAGTCTTTCTTCTTTCCGTATGTGTTGTACATCCTGTTTTAATCCTTGTACCATGTTCAAGTTGCTGGTTTCACTTTTTGTTTGTTTTTGTTAGTGGGTATTTTCAGGTTAATTTTGTGTTTTTTTTTTATAACATTTGCGTGTAATTCTGCTAGCTGGATTGCATGTCTCAGTTTACCGGAAGTCCAGATTTTTTTTTACCTCGTGGGTTTATGTTTAGCTGTACATAGATTATTTAAAATATTGAGGAATTCACTATTTGACTTTATGGAGATTGAGGGAATTTAAACAAGCCCTTTTGAGTGATTTAGTTAAGGGGATCACTGTTTCATGAATCTTTGAATCAACTCAAAACTTAGCTTGTGAAACAACTTAAGAATTCAAGGCCGTATATACCTCACATGGAAATCACATGCTTTTCATATGAAAACCAACTAATCATGGCAATCTACCATACGGTGTTGACATTCTGTGTACATGAGGAATTATTGGCTTTGCACCGAACCGGCTTTATATTAGATTTTCTTGCAAACATAGCAAATTTGGGATCACTAATTAGTCCCACACTAACACTACAATTTCAGCGTTACCTACCTACAAATCTAGGATCACTAACACTACAATGTCAGCATCACCAACCTAGTCCCCAACAAACACTCTAATACCAGGAACCATCTAATCTAGAGTGAACGATGTAATACTGACATTACCAATCTAGTTTTAGGCAAATTCTGTAATACCAAAGTCATCAACCGCGTGATCTAGAGCGAATGATGTAATACCGACATTATCAATCTAGTTTTAGGCAAACTCTGTAATACCAAAGTCATCAACTGCGTGACACAACTTGGAGGGTGCTGATTTTTTTGTATTATTTGTCATAAATTTTGAGGAAATTCTTCTCAAAAGTTAGTTTGTGAAAATGATGAACCAAAAGCTATAAAAATCTTACATGAAATTTCATGCCTTTCATGTGGGGAATCAGCTAAATAATGACACACTGTTATCCCTATTGAGCCTCGGGTTTAGTGTTTGAGAATTAAGATATGCATGTGGTATAAGAATAGAGTGGTAGAAAGGGGTTTAACAAATTGTTTTGAGGCAATTGAAATTAATACTCCCTTTGGCCCATAAAAGTGACCAATTTAAAAAAATTTCACGGTTTCCAAAAACAAAAAAGTCTAAATTTTCTGTGAAATTTTTGTATTACTCTTACCAATAATATCAATATATAACTCAAATTAAAATGTAATACCTTTACTAATAATAGGAATGGATGACCCAAATTGAAAAGTAATGATAAAAATAAAAAATTCGTACACTTAATGGTATATTAAATGTATTATATCATTTAATTTAAAAAAAGTTATATCAAATCAAAAGTGAAAATCTTTTTGGACCGAGGGAATATGAATTTGAATTATAGTATGGAACTCTTCTTTAATAATTTACAATTACTTTTGAAGATTCGTCAATCACAATAGAATAAAAAATTTAGCCAAAGTAGTATGTAGTAAAACTATTGCCTTCTTGTATTTAACATGTTAGATAATGGACAAAGTTGACTTCTTTGTGCAATTAACGTATGTTTTGATATTGATATGTCAATTCTTTTACTTACAATGTTCAAAATATTTCATTGAATCTTGAAATTCCTATACTTTCATTTTCCAAGTTTTAGCAAAACTTAATGACATGTTTGTATAAAGAAATTGGCAATTCTACAAGAAAAAAGCAATAATGAAAGTTAGATCATAAGCAACTGAAAAATAATCCCATGTAGTATGTCATTTCATTGAAAAATATGATTATGTTATCAAAACAATTGGCACATCCATAAACAGTGGAAATTGGAAAAATTGAGATACATTGTGCAAAGGACTGATCAAGAATCTACTTCGGTAAAATATGTTAATTTGTATTGATGTTAAGAAATAATATGTATAGGCTTTGAAAGGAGTGCCAAGAGAGAAAGCAGAGGTTGCATCAAAATTTGGGATCAAAATTGTGGACGGGAAACGGGAGATTTGTGGTGATCCAGCCTATGTACGAGCAACATGTGAGGGCAGCTTGAACCGGCTTGACATTGACTGCATTGATCTCTACTACCAACATCGCATTGATACACGTATACCCATTGAAGTCACGGTTCGCTCCACTTTCCTTTTTCCTTTTCTTTTCTGAGCTTGAATTTGATGAAATGAATTTTCTGAAAATTCATGATATATATCTGGTAGACCTTCCTAAGCCCAAGAAGCAGGCAAGGTTAGATTAGGAAGCTGTAGTAGGTTGTAGTATAAGAGGCTGATGATATGCTACAACTATATGGAACCAAAGCAGACAAATATTAGGCACTTTTCTTGCTAAAATCCAAAACTTTTGCTAGATTTGACCCTGATTGAATAAAAAAGAAGAAGAACAGTTTATATCTCCAGCTCTGTGGACAATCTCTTTATTGATAGCAGTTTATTTCTCCAACTGTGTGGACTGTATCTTTATTGATAGTTGTCACCTTCTGAATCTGTATGAATGTGTGGGATGGTTTTGTTTCATGCATGTGCTGGTTTTAGGTGGTCATGGTGATACAATCAAAGATACTTCTTATTTTTTAAAGTGAATTGCAGATTAGTTTATTGATTACTCACTTCAAGTTGATCAGTAGGAAAGAAGTTTGCCCAATTCCCAGAGTTTTCTTCACAGAGCTCCTGATGTTGGCATTTTCTTGTTCTTGAAATTCTCTTTTTCCCAGATTGGAGAACTTAAGAAATTGGTTGAAGAGGGTAAAATAAAGTATATAGGTTTATCTGAAGCCTCAGCTTCAACAATTAGAAGAGCGCATGCTGTTCATCCAATAACAGCAGTACAGTTGGAGTGGTCCTTGTGGTCCAGAGATGTGGAGGAAGAAATAATTCCCACTTGCAGGTTTTGCAGTTTATCATGCTTTATTACCTTTGAGGTTTGCAAAAATTGAGAAGTTGTAACTTCATTGTTGTTATAATCTTTTAGAGAACTTGGCATAGGCATTGTAGCGTACAGTCCCCTTGGAAGAGGATTCTTTGCATCGGGTCCAAAACTGCTTGAGCAATTGGAGGAAGGTGACATGCGCCAAAAGGTTGGTGCTTCTTCACCTTGATTATAAGTTCCTTACAAGAAAATATATACTGTTTAAGTTACAAATAATAGAATATGAGTTCATTGGTAACTTGCTACAGAAAGGTTTTAAAGTTTGTTCGCAATTTGTTTGTACAAAATGACAAGTGAAGTTGAAGTTCCATGCTCCTGAAAGCTGTAAAATATAAATTTTACTTCAAAACTTCTCAAGGTTCTTCTATATTTGGGATTCTCACAAGCTTAATTTTAACAATCTCCATGGTCATTCTCACCTCGGTTTTGATGGTACTAGAAAAACCTTTCCTCAGTATATGTTTTCAAAGATTTTAGCAAGCTCAGAAAAAAGAAGATTTGAGGAAGTTAGTTATGCCTTCTTTCTTTTCTGCAAATTTAAGATGTGACGCATGAATTTTATTGTGTCTGTTCAAAAGGCTTCTTGGATAGTAATTCTGATAATTGCTTTCGTTTAGTAGTGACTTAAATAATTCCATTTCCATGTCGTGAATACATATTTTTGGTTCTATTGCAAGATTGGTTTAAAAACCAAATGTTATCACATTTTCGGGTTTAAAACTTTAATATCTCAAGGAATATCAAGTGAAATTGTTAAGATACTTATTGAAGAAGGCTGAGCACATGAGGATAAATGATCAAAGCAGTTCTTAAGATTCTACTGTATGACGACTAAAAGTTATGTTTGGATGCTAGAAGAATTATTATGTAAGAGTGATAGATTATCAAAAATCAAAATACATGTCAGATTGTTTGAGCAACTTTGGATATAGGAATCTGGCACTCAAAAGGATTGAATATGAATTTACAAAAAGATTTGATTCTATACTAAGTTTGATGCAATCAAAACAGCAAATGGTTGTTTGGTGAGACTTAGCAAGATAGACAGTCAATTTGATTAAGCTAGTATAAGTCATAGAGGAGCCATGGTGTCCGTGGCTATCTTTTAGTACAACCTACATGATATGGATATGTTGCTAAATGTCACTACAATCTTACACCAGAATCATGGCTACTTTTCACAAATGATATTACTGGCTTGGAGTGCCGATATCAAATCATTTGAATTTATGAGCCCACGACAAAATTCCCATAAAGTTCAACTTCTTTTGTGTAAATGGTGGAATTATTTGATCTTCATAGACGGATTGAAATTCTGGCACTAATGTTAAGACCTTCTGTTTTTGCAGTATTTGCCGAGGCTCCAATCAGAAAATTTGGAGCATAACAAGAAGTTGTTTGACCACGTGAATGACATGGCTACAAAGAAGGGTTGTACCCCATCGCAGCTAGCGTTGGCCTGGGTCCATCATCAGGGAAATGATGTTTGTCCGATACCTGGTACTACCAAGCTTGAGAATCTCAAGCAGAATATAGGAGCTTTATCTGTAAAACTCTCAGCTGAAGATATGGCTGAGCTTGAATCCATTGCTTCAGCTGATGCAGTCAAGGGTGACAGATATGGGCCTGGAATTGCTACTTGGCAAAATTCTGATACTCCACCTTTGTCAACATGGAAGGGTACATGAAGACTCTGCTGCAATTATGTCATTCAAGCTCTGTGTGATGCATTTCATTGCTTTTAGGTTCTTCAGGTTGCGTGTTTCAAATAAATTGCAGTCCTTGCAATACTATTATGCACATTTTCTTTCATGAGAGGCATGTAATCTTATTGTACAGGAGCTGAAAATTGGATTTTGTTATTTATAAGGATTTGGTTATGTGAGGAAATTGTTTTTTCATTTTTGCAAGACAGGTGGACCATGAATGGGTGTAGGTAGGTTTGAGGCGGTAAAAGTCACGCCTCCCCACTAGATCATATCTGAAAACATGGTTGCTTGCACATTTTCAACATGCCTCTTTCAAGGAGCATCATTTTTTTTTTTTTTGCCCAAATCATGGAGCATCATTTAAAAGACCTCAATAATGTGAAAGTCTGTGTCATTAAACTAAGCAAAATGACCTCAATAACGTGAAAGTTTGTGTCATTAAACTAAGCAGTTGACGAGCTAAGAAGAATGTTGGTCCAGTTCTTGATACTAGAGGCATAAATCCTTGTTTGAGTTGGTTCTCTACTGTTTTTTCCTTTATGACATTAAGCATTGGCCAAAATACGACGTGAAAATCAACATAAGTTCTCTTCTTTCTTTTTGACCAAAATGGACATAGTACAAATAGGGTGAAAACTAGAAAGCGTATGGTTTGTATAATGGTATCTATTCGAAGTTCATAAGCAAAAATGTAATTTATAGATAGCAAATTATGGATTTAAAATGTAGGATACGAAATATTGCAAATGAAGCATTATATAACAAAAGCAGAATTTATAATTGACTGGGACTGGAACTGGAAATAATGAAATTATGAAAAGCAAAAACTTTTGTTTAAAAAGGTCATGACAGGCTGGTCCTAATGTCATTCTTTTGTCGTCTTTCGAGTTTTGTTGACTCTCTCAAACATTTTCTTGATTGCCAAGTCAAAGGCATCTTCAAAAATGTTCAATCCAGGCTTCGGATCCACGTATATGACTTTGGGAATTAGTCTTGTGACCTCATCTTGCATCTTTGAAACTTTATTTTCTAATATCCCAAGAAAAACCTTCTCTATGCTGACCTTGCATTTCTAACATCATTCTCTGGAATGAAAACCGAATATACTGACTGATTCTTTGGCAAATATGATACATATTGGGTATATGCAGCTTCTGGATGGAAGAAAATAGGAATACATCTTCCTAAAATCGAGTAAAAAATTGATCGTCTAGTACATGAGTCCTCGGAAGGTTGCAAACAAAATCTAGAGTTCAGAAATGTCACATCACATAGCCTGGATCAAAGCAATTATTATGACTGTCATCACAGTTAAAGAATTTGCATTTCTCTCCTGAAGCCAAGCATTGATCAATAATCAAGCCCCGGATAGAATCTTGCATTTTTGGACATGGTGCACCTACAAATGAGTACAGATAAGGCCTCTTTTGTCTCTTGATCTTCTTCTGCCACTGAATTACCTCTTCTTGACTAGACGGATGGAAATAAGTAGGATATGGAACTGCCATGCTATTACTGCTATCTGGACTTGATTCAATTATCAAAACACTCATATTTTTAGTTTCAGGCAACAACATTAAACTGCTCCCCCAATCAGAACTGTTGTCCGTTTGTCTCCTAAAATCCCAGATAAACCTTCCCGCGACAAAGAAGTGGTCTTTTCCCAACATGTACTTCCACTCATCTTGTTTACTGATCCAATTAACAAAATGTAGACCATTTGCATCCCTTGAAGATATTTTATCATCCCATAAATATCTACCAACATCAAGGCCTACATAATATGGCACATAGATTGCTGAGGCTAATGATGATTTATTGGTTAAACATTCATATTGCTTTATCCTGTCATGAAAAATGAACTGATTTGTCGCATACCAACTTTTTTCTTGTAGGGCACCACCAGATTTTGTTATTGGTCCAAAACCACCATTGATTATATCTTTGCACATATCCAACCACTTATTCGAAAAGAAACAATACCCACTGGACTGACGATCCAGTTACCGGTCTCAGGGGCCGAAGAAATAATTAAAACCTAAAATATAAATTATAAATTACAAAAATAACAGAAAGTACAATATTTTTGGAACCCTTATGCGGGATCAGGGTGTCCCTTTCAGAAAGAAACTAGGATTTGTTCCCTTTCCAACAACGGTACTCGGGCCGGACATCCTATTAGGTTACCCATACCTTCACCTATATCAAACTGAAAGTTTCATCATAACCCCTGTATTATGATAAGTAGGAACTTATCAAAGGATCGGGTTTTTGTTTTTCCAAAATCAATAAAAGAGAATATTTCTCGCGGAATATTACTGACAGACTTCACCTTGACACTCGTGTTGATCGGCCTTAATTTCACGGCCTGAAATGTCCGGGATTTACGTCTAGTACCTCATCTGAACAGTAACTTCTTTGAGAATGAATTAATTGAAGAACATGATTTTGGAAATGAATTTTCGTTTTTTTTTTTTTTTAAAAAAAAACTGTACAAAAATAGAATCTAAAAATTTTAACTGGGAAAATTCATGTTTAGAGACACAGTAGTGGAGTTTCCCTTTCGGGAACCCCGAAAAGAAAAGAAAAGAAAAACTAAAAAGAAGAGAGTAGGCTTAAGTATAAATGATGGAAATTTTTATTGAGAAATCAAAAACATGTACATAGCTATTTTTTTTTTTCTATCTCTGTATGTTCTTCTCTCGTGGTGTATATTCTTATGGAAGATTGTTCAATTTATAGGCAAGCTCGGACATGAATCCCCGGATGCAAGCCTAAAAATTTCCTAAATTTGTCAGACTAGGCTTATAGAATTGTATCCTATTTTTACAATTTTGTCAATACCTATAAGACTAGGACAAGTTTGTCAAAGGCTATCTTTAGCCTTTTTATTGATGTGATATTCCTTACTAGAAACTTCTACGACTAAGGAAATTTGCTTGAAGATAAATTGTGGTCTTGTGATGTGACAAGTCTTTCTTCAAGACAAATTGTGGTCTTGGTCAATAATATCTTCTTATCCGAACAACTTTGGTCGGTGGAGACTGTTTGCTTTTAGTGTGTAGTCTTTTCAGTCTGAAAGTAAAAATTGCGTCTTTTCTTCTCTTCTGGAGTATTCTAAAGAAACCATATCTTCTGACTGATTGTCTGGTCCTCCATTGCTGATATCTGCGTAACATCTGTCTTTCTTGAATCCTTTTCATTAATACTCTCTGTAGACGTAATAATGTCTGTCTGAAATAATTTGTCCTTATCAAGTCTTGGAGCCATCTGCAGATAATTTTCTGATCTTTCATTTTAATCGTCTCCTTCTCTTCCTTGGTAATTAATAGGGCTTCCTACTTCTGGTGTAGCACAATCTGGGTCTTCCGAATTCACATCTGAAGCTTCTGCCCAATTTTTTAGATCCGTAATAACCTGTGATTTTATGTCCATCATTAATTTTTTGATGAATTCTTCGTCTGCTGGAAATAATGATGTCTGTGTTCCATGATCTTCTGTTTCTTTTTGGCTTTTTAGCAAAGCCACAGCTGTCAACGGGTTTGATGTCTGTTCCACAGGTACCGTTTGAGCCTGTGAAAGTGTAGTTATTTTTTCCCCAACTACACATGGTTCTTTTCCTATACTAATAGGAGATTTGAGGGTCTGGATAAGGTTTTCAAGGGTCTTTATCTGATCATTTAATCTAAGATTTTCTGCTACCAGGCTGTTTATCCGATCTTTCTGGTCTTTATGGTGTCTGATAAGAGTTTCACAGTGGTCACAGAAAAGAACTTTTCCTGGTTTATCTGAAATGTTCTGGAATGGAAGTGGTTCTGTATAGTTTCTAATACTGGGGTGAACAAAAAAGTTTGTTCCTAATAATCCTCGGGCAAAAGAAAAAGCTTCTGAAAGGTCATTAAAGCCTTTATAATGAGGATTACGGAAGTTATGAATTACTTCTAGAACTGATCCCCAAGTGGGATATACTCCTGGCTGCGTACCTGCAATAACAACATAAAAACGAAAACCTGGTTTTTGGTTATGAAAATATTCACAAAGGGCATTTAATGCCGCTCTATGATGTCCAGGATTGTTATGGTTAAAGGTAAAAGCATAATGTAAATTGTCTACGAGAACCTTCTGTGGTCTGTCTATTGGAACAAGATTTCTGAAACTAAGATTGGAAGAGGGGATTACTTTTAAAGTAAATCTCCCAAATTCCATTGTCTGTTTAATAGAGCTCAGAATATCTTTCTGGCTAGTTGGACTTGAATGCATAGGCTCTTTTCCTGCTCTTTTTTCTTCCATCTGCAAACAATAAAAATCAAATTAGAGCTCTGGATAATTGGTCTGCTAAATAATTATCCTTTCCGGCTATGTGTTCTAATTCTACCTTAAAATTATGATTAACTATGAAATTTCTAAATTCTAACCATCTTCTTATTTGTACTTTAGTTTCTTTTTTCTGTGTGAATTTAACAATTGCTTCACAAATTTCTTAGAGTAAACGGTCTTCCTAAGATCATGATCTCGAATGCCTTCATACCCATAATTGCTGCATTAATTTCATAATCTAGGCTTGTTAAATTTTTATTCTGAAATTTCCCACTACTATATCTACAAATCATTTCTGTATCCTTATTATCGTATTTACTAGGTTTTTTCTTTAATACTGCCCCCCATCCTTCTTCACATCCATCAACTTCAATTATTCTATAATCTGTCTCTAATGGTAAGGAAAGTGAGGGTAAATTTTTAACCACTTCTTTTAATTTTCTAATTCGTTTTTTATCTTCTTCATTAAAATATCTATTCCCTTTTTCTGAGGTTTTATTATATAAAGGACCTAAGAATTTTCCTAAATCCTTTACAAATGGTCTGGCATAATTCGCTAATCCTAGGAATCTTTGTAAAGTCTTTAAGTCTTTTAGTTCTTCTTCTGGAAAATTTATTATTTTGTCTGTTATATGTGGTTGTAATTTTTGGATGCCATTACCTATTTCTAATCCTAAAAATTTTATATACTTTTTTCCCAATTCCATCTTTTTCTTGCTTATTATTATTCCGTGTTTAACAAATTCTGAAAATGCTACTTGCAAATGAGCTATATGTTCTTTAAAACTTTTACTAAATACAAGGATATCATCTATATATACTAATATAAATTCTCTGTATTTTAGGAATATTTCATCCATTCTTTTCTGGAAAACTGAAGGGGCATTCTTTAATCCAAAAGGCATGACTATCCATTCATAATGTCCTAAGGGTGTAGTAAATGCTGTCCATTCTATAGATTCTGTTGACATTTTTATCTGATGAAATCCTGATTTACAATCAAATTTGCTAAATATTTTACTATCTTGGATATGTTCTATCAAGAATTCTTTATCTGGAATTATATAAGCGTCAAAGTGGGTATTATCATTTAACCTTTTATAATTAATTACCATTCTGCTTTTTCCCCTTATTATCTCACTATGTTTTCTTACTATAAATGCTGCTGATCTATGTCTTGAATCCGACTTCCTAATTAATCCTCCTTTTAAGAGTTCTTCTATATGCATTTTAAAATCTTTTTCATCTACCATTGTATGTTTATTACTAGCTGTCACTATTCTTAACTCTGGATCTATAATTTTTAACTTACATTCTGGTTTATCTTTATGCCAAAATGCTAAAGGGTTTTCTCCTATTATTTCTAATTTTTCTAGTCTACTTATGGTATCATCTATTTCTGAATTTATTAGTTCATTGTATAAAATTTCAGGGTTTATCATATCTGAATAATCTAAATCTTCTAAATTTATGACACACATATTTTCTGTATCTATTTGCATTTCTTTGAAATTTTTATCTATGATTTTATCTATCTTACATTGTCCTGGAATCTCGCATTCACAATGTTCTAATTCTTTTTTCTTTAATCCCTGTTTTTCTTTGTTACTATTTTTTGCTAATTCTTTGTAACTAATTTTTTCCTGTTGTTTTTGTATGCTAGGTCCACCACGCTTAGCTGACAACTCTGATGTTGTAGTTACATAAGATGGTTTAGGGGATATACGAACTGGTGAAGTAAGAGAATTTCTGAAGATAGTTAAAATATTCTTTGTAAGAAATATACCACCATTATTATGTAATAAGAATTTTAACCCTAAAAGTAAGTCAACTTCAATTTTTAGAGGTCTTACTAAGACTTCTGATATATCATAAGGTTCTGAAAAAGATCCACATTGTGTAAAGATACTTATGTTTGATTTAACCAATTGTTTAGTATAAATAAAAGGTTTTCCTTCTACTCCTGTTCCTCTAATTAATCTTTCTTTAGGAATATCTGTAATGTCTTCTGATTTAAGGATATTTTGGTTTATAATATTGCTAGTACAACCTGTGTCTATAAAGGCAGTTATAAATATGACATTATTATATTCTGTAATAATTCTACAGTCTATCTTGATATTTTTTAAATTATCTAATTGGTCACATATTAATTTTAATGGTGTGTCTAACTTGCTTAAAAACTCAACAACTTCTACTAAATTGTTATTATCTTCACATGGGGTATTTTCCATTATTGGTCTTTTTCCCACAAATTTTTCTAAGTTATCTAATCGTTCTTTAATGACAATATTTTCTCTTTGTAACAAGATAATCTGTTGTTTACATATATCAACTTCTTTAGCTAATATTTCTAGTTTAATTATTTCAGTTTCTTTTAATTCTACATCTAGTGCTAAAATTATTTCCTTATTATCTTTTAAACATAAGCTGCATTTTTGCATTCTACAAAGATTACACTGATATCTATGATTAAAGGATGGATAATTTTTACACTGGTTGCATGGTTTACTATTATCACCTTTTCTAAATATCCAATTATGCTTACATTCATTATTAATCGTATTTACCATATTAATTATTTGTTCTATAAAAGCATTTTCTAATTCATCTCCTAAGTCTTGTTCTGTTGCTATATCTATGCTTACTATGCTATAAATACTCTCTGAATCATCCATATATTCATCTACCTCTATTAAGTCTTCTTCTACATCTTCTATAATTTGTGCTCTAGTAGTTAATAAATTCTGTCTTTTAGGGCATCTTGTAGCAAAATGTCCTGTTTGTCCACAAGCATAACAACTTAACTTATTACTATATGTTTTATTTTTATCAAACTTTCGAACATGTTTTTCTGAATCTAGGAAAGGTTTTCTTCTTTTTGATCTTTTTATCATATACCTTTTGTTCTTATTAAATCTATTTTTATAAGTTTTTTCTGTGCTACCATATTGTTGCGGTACATAAATGGTTTTACAATAACTAGTCTCTCCTTTCAGTTGTTTGCTTACTTGTATATTGCTACATTTTTCTTTTAATATTTTTATTACAAATAAAACTCTATATGTTATAGTATCCATTATTTCTGGAATTATATTATCTTGTTTATGCTTATTCCATCTTTCTACAATCTCCGTTCCTAAGGTTCCTGGTAATCTTAGTAACATCCTATCACATAATTGTTTATTATAAGTATTTCCTGAAATAGTAGTATAATAAACATAATCTGCCAAGTATTGTTTTATATAAAACCAATTTGTTATACTTAATCTTTCTAGGTATTGTACTGCCTGAAATTGTAATTCTTGTTGTCCTGCATTAGGGTCAGCTCCAGTTATTATAACTCCTACTTTATTCACAAAATTATAAGGGTTTGGTCCTACATTTGCCATTGCTATAAAATCTTCTGAGAAATTTTCTTTATATGCTTCCCACATAGCTTTAGCACTACCTGTTAGATATGTTTCTAAAAAAGCCATCATTTGTTCTCCAGTATGATTATATTCTCCTTTTTTATATTCATTTATTACCTGATCTTTCCAAAAATCTATAGTCTGATTCCAAGCCTGAGGATCATGAGCTGTTAAATTTAACACTTTTCCTTCTGGCAACTTAATTTGTTGTTCTGTAGGAAATCTCAAACCTTTTGTTTTATAAGAATATTCTGGTTTTTCAAAGTTAAAATTTGTATAAGGTTTCCTAGGCATATTCCCATAATCATATTGAGGTACTGTTCTTGTTGGCTGAGGCTGTGGTCTCGGTACTATCGGATTTGGCATATTTTGGTTCATAAATTCTGTGTTTAATTCACTGGTTATCATAGGTATTTGTCCTAATTCTTCTAAATATTCTGACTTAACATCTACCACTAATTCTTGTTTTTGACTATATTGATCATTATTATTTACTTGTTCATACTGTTCTTTTAAGTAATTTTCTAAAGAATCATTTGTTACTTTTTCTTTAGTTATTTTTTCATTTTCATCTATGAGTCTAATTCTTATATTTCCTTCTATATCATAGTATAATTCTTCTGAATAGTCTAAATTTCCTTGGCTAAGTAATTTTTCTTCGTATTCTTCTAATTGCTTTTTATTAAGATTGGGTGCTTTATCTTTTTCTAACCATAATCTATTTACTATTTCTGTATTAATTTCATTATCATATTCTTCATATTCTTCTTCTATCATATCCTTCAAATCTATTTCTTCTAATATTATTTCTTCTATTGTATGAACTAGATTTGTTTCTGTTCTAATAGATTCTGAATCACTATCTTCTTCTAATTCCTGAGTTGTTGTATTATAATTTCCAAATCTAACTTTAACTTCATTTCCCGAATTATATATATAGCTATCTGTAGGGGTTATTACTGTGTTATTGTCTTCTACTGTCTTACTTAAATTCCATTCTAATCCTGATAATTCTTCTGGGCCAAATTCTGTAGGGTTTATCATTTTTATTCCTTTACTTGCTATATTATCTATTATCCCTTTTATATTTAATTTATAATTGGTAGATATGTTCTGCATTACTTTTCCTAATAATCCTATACATATGCCTAAATTTTCTCCTGTAAAGTGATCAAATCCTTTAACTTGAATTCCTAATTTAATATACTGGATAAAGTCTTTTATAGTTAAAATCATATCTGGCGCAGTATATACTAAGGCAATATTTTTATTTAAGTCTATTTCTGTAATAGATATTATTGCTTTGTTCATGTTATTGCCCCATCTATTATCATATAAATAAACTAAAACTTTTGTTCCTAATCCTTTTCTGATTAATCCTCTTATTCCTACAGCTATTAATCCTATATGAATATATTTTCTGTTTTTATGATTTAAATTTTTCTTGGCTTCACTATTGGTTAAATTTAAACTAACTACCTGATCATTATAACAAGAAATAGGTTCTTCTGAATAATGACTATATAAACTAGTTGTTCTAGAAAATCTTCCCGTATTATATAGTATTTTGGGATCTAATAATTGTAGTGCATTTGTTCTAAAATTATCTATATTTTGATTTATATCTATTATTTCATCTAAAACTAAATATTCTTCATTCATATTTCTCTTAAGTAATCTTTCTAATGGATGTTTTCGGCTACTTCCAGGTCTATTTTCTGTTAAAGTTTTATTATTTCCTGAAAATGATAATCTCTGCATTTAAGAAAATTTTCTAAATTCTGGATATATTTGAAAAATATTATTTCCGTTTCTTATTTTAGGTTCTATAGGTCTTATCTTACTAAATTTATCTGTTAAATCTTCTATATTGATGCTACTAGATGAAGGTTTATTATTTAATTCTTTTATCTGTTGCTGGATTTTTTCTATTTGTTCCAAAGTTTTTTCTTGGGTTATTTTTATTTCTATTAATATTTCTATTATTAGATTTCGTTGAGCTACAGCTACCTTATCTGGAAAAGCTTTGAAATCTTTAGTATTATTAAACCCAGCTTCTACTTCCTGCTCTAAGTATGTGGAGATTTTTAATTTTGCTTTTTGATAGTTAGAATCTAAGGTCATTACCTATTTGGTTTATTGTAAGAATTAAGTTCTACTAATAATTTTTCTATTACTAAAAATCTTTGTTCTAGGTTATTATAATGTTCGTCTATCCTATTTACCTTTTCAAGAAGATTTTTAAAATCTAATTCAATAGGTACGTGTTTTATTTTATTAAAACTCTTAATTATATCGTTATTCTGAGTGGTTAAATATCCAAGGTTTTTATCTAATTCTTTTAATATATTTTGCTTTTTCTGAAAAGATTCTGCAATAATATTACAAATTCTATTATTATTTTCTAGATTTCTATCTAGATTTCTTCCTAAATTTATTATTAAATCAGTAATTGAGTTTAAATGACTATCTGAGCTATGTAAAGTATGTTTAAAATCTTTTAAAAAATTACAAAGTATTTTACTTTTATCCAAAGTAAAGATATCTCTATTTTCAATTTGATTTCTAAATTTAAATACTCAATTCTTTTGAAATCTATGTTTAATCAGATTTAGCGTAACCGTCTGAATCCCACGAAAATAAGTGATCTTCGTCTGTTTCAGTAAATTGCAAAGGATCTACTCCGTGAAAATTTCTGTCCAAATAAATATTTCTGAGCCAAAAATACAAATTTGGGTCGTAAATATCTGGATTACTTCTAAAATAAGATATAAAAACTTGTCTGAGTTCTATATTATTAATAAAAATAATAGGACAAATTCTTAATATAAACTGATTGTATAAATATTTAAGTCTATGTTCTGGAGTAGTAGCTTCAGCGAAATCAGCACAGTCGTCAAACAATACGGCTAAATTCTGAAAACGTAAATAACTATCTAATAGAGTGCAAAAACCCTCAAATTCTTGATTTAATAGATTCATAAAGTTTACCTTTTTTGAAGTCAAAATATTTCTTCAGAACTTTAGTCTTGAAATTGTTGTAAAATCCTACTCGGTACTCCTCTTTCCTGCAAGTCTCAAACAATGAATTTCCCAGCAAAAGAAATTGAACACTTAACAAAAAGTCTTGTTAAAGTCATTCACGAGAATGACTTTTAACAAGAGCATTGACTAGACATAAAAGTATGTACAAAGTCAAAATTGGAAATCTAAGTCTTGCAAATTTATACGTGTGTTTAACAAACACCATCACAAGAATTGCTCACTTTATATCATATGGTCAACAAAGGGACCCACATATTAAATCAACAATACAAACTAGTAAACTTCATACGTAAGTCACATAAAAAGGTTGAAAATGTACAAAACATCACATAGGTAAAATATAACAAAAACCTTAGGCTCTGATACCAACACACGGGGGGTACCCACTGGACTGACGATCCAGTTACCGGTCTCAGGGGCCGAAGAAATAATTAAAACCTAAAATATAAATTATAAATTACAAAAATAACAGAAAGTACAATATTTTTGGAACCCTTATGCGGGATCAGGGTGTCCCTTTCAGAAAGAAACTAGGATTTGTTCCCTTTCCAACAACGGTACTCGGGCCGGACATCCTATTAGGTTACCCATACCTTCACCTATATCAAACTGAAAGTTTCATCATAACCCCTGTATTATGATAAGTAGGAACTTATCAAAGGATCGGGTTTTTGTTTTTCCAAAATCAATAAAAGAGAATATTTCTCGCGGAATATTACTGACAGACTTCACCTTGACACCCTGTGACTGGTACGGCCTTAATTTCACGGCCTGAGATGTCCGGGATTTACGTCTAGTACCTCATCTGAACAGTAACTTCTTTGAGAATGAATTAATTGAAGAACATGATTTTGGAAATGAATTTTCGTTTTTTTTTTTTTTTTTTTTTTTTTTTTTTTAAAAACTGTACAAAAATAGAATCTAAAAATTTTAACTGGGAAAATTCATGTTTAGAGACACAGTAGTGGAGTTTCCCTTTCGGGAACCCCGAAAAGAAAAGAAAAGAAAAACTAAAAAGAAGAGAGTAGGCTTAAGTATAAATGATGGAAATTTTTATTGAGAAATCAAAAACATGTACATAGCTATTTTTTTTTTCCTATCTCTGTATGTTCTTCTCTCGTGTAATAAATGAATATAAAAAAGGAGAATATAATCATACTGGAGAACAAATGATGGCTTTTTTAGAAACATATCTAACAGGTAGTGCTAAAGCTATGTGGGAAGCATATAAAGAAAATTTCTCAGAAGATTTTATAGCAATGGCAAATGTAGGACCAAACCCTTATAATTTTGTGAATAAAGTAGGAGTTATAATAACTGGAGCTGACCCTAATGCAGGACAACAAGAATTACAATTTCAGGCAGTACAATACCTAGAAAGATTAAGTATAACAAATTGGTTTTATATAAAACAATACTTGGCAGATTATGTTTATTATACTACTATTTCAGGAAATACTTATAATAAACAATTATGTGATAGGATGTTATTAAGATTACCAGGAACCTTAGGAACGGAGATTGTAGAAAGATGGAATAAGCATAAACAAGATAATATAATTCCAGAAATAATGGATACTATAACATATAGAGTTTTATTTGTAATAAAAATATTAAAAGAAAAATGTAGCAATATACAAGTAAGCAAACAACTGAAAGGAGAGACTAGTTATTGTAAAACCATTTATGTACCGCAACAATATGGTAGCACAGAAAAAACTTATAAAAATAGATTTAATAAGAACAAAAGGTATATGATAAAAAGATCAAAAAGAAGAAAACCTTTCCTAGATTCAGAAAAACATGTTCGAAAGTTTGATAAAAATAAAACATATAGTAATAAGTTAAGTTGTTATGCTTGTGGACAAACAGGACATTTTGCTACAAGATGCCCTAAAAGACAGAATTTATTAACTACTAGAGCACAAATTATAGAAGATGTAGAAGAAGACTTAATAGAGGTAGATGAATATATGGATGATTCAGAGAGTATTTATAGCATAGTAAGCATAGATATAGCAACAGAACAAGACTTAGGAGATGAATTAGAAAATGCTTTTATAGAACAAATAATTAATATGGTAAATACGATTAATAATGAATGTAAGCATAATTGGATATTTAGAAAAGGTGATGATAGTAAACCATGCAACCAGTGTAAAAATTATCCATCCTTTAATCATAGATATCAGTGTAATCTTTGTAGAATGCAAAAATGCAGCTTATGTTTAAAAGATAATAAGGAAATAATTTTAGCACCAGATGTAGAATTAAAAGAAACTGAAATAATTAAACTAGAAATATTAGCTAAAGAAGTTGATATATGTAAACAACAGATTATCTTGTTACAAAGAGAAAATATTGTCATTAAAGAACGATTAGATAACTTAGAAAAATTTGTGGGAAAAAGACCAATAATGGAAAATACCCCATGTGAAGATAATAACAATTTAGTAGAAGTTGTTGAGTTTTTAAGCAAGTTAGACACACCATTAAAATTAATATGTGACCAATTAGATAATTTAAAAAATATCAAGATAGACTGTAGAATTATTACGTAATATAATAATGTCTTATTAATAATTGCCTTTATAGACAAAGGTTGTACTAGCAATATTATAAACCAAAATATCCTTAAATCAGAAGACATTACAGATATTCCTAAAGAAAGATTAATTAGAGGAACAGGAGTAGAAGGAAAACCTTTTATTTATACTAAACAATTGGTTAAATCAAACATAAGTATCTTTACACAATGTGGATCTTTTTCAGAACCTTATGATATATCAGAAGTCTTAGTAAGACCTCTAAAAATTGAAGTTGACTTACTTTTAGGGTTAAAATTCTTATTACATAATAATGGTGGTATATTTCTTACAAAGAATATTTTAACTATCTTCGTAAATTCTCTTACTTCACCAACAGATATCCCTAAACCATCTTATGTAACTACAACATCGAGTTGTCACTAAGCGTGGTGGACCTAGCATACAAAAACAACAGGAAAAAATTAGTTACAAAGAATTAGCAAAAATAGTAACAAAGAAAACAGGATTAAAGAAAAGAATTAGAACATTGTGAATGCGAGATTCCAGGACAATGTAAGATAGATAAAATCATAGATAAAAATTTCAAAGAAATGCAAATAGATACAGAAAATATGTGTGTCATAAATTTAGAAGATTTAGATTATTCAGATATGATAAACCCTGAAATTTTATACAATGAACTAATAAATTCAGAAATAGATGATACCATAAGTAGACTAGAAAAATTAGAAATAATAGGAGAAAACCCTTTAGCATTTTGGCATAAAGATAAACCAGAATGTAAGTTAAAAATTATAGATCCAGAGTTAAGAATAGTGACAGCTAGTAATAAACATACAATGGTAGATGAAAAAGATTTTAAAATGCATATAGAAGAACTCTTGAAAGGAGGATTAATTAGGAAGTCGGATTCAAGACATAGATCAGCAGCATTTATAGTAAGAAAACATAGTGAGATAATAAGGGGAAAAAGCAGAATGGTAATTAATTATAAAAGGTTAAATGATAATACCCACTTTGACGCTTATATAATTCCAGATAAAGAATTCTTGATAGAACATATCCAAGATAGTAAAATATTTAGCAAATTTGATTGTAAATCAGGATTTCATCAGATAAAAATGTCAACAGAATCTATAGAATGGACAAAGATTTACTACACCCTTAGGACATTATGAATGGATAGTCATGCCTTTTGGATTAAAGAATGCCCTTCGCTTTTCCAGAAAAGAATGGATGAAATATTCCTAAAATACAGAGAATTTATATTAGTATATATAGATGATATCCTTGTATTTAGTAAAAGTTTTAAAGAACATATAGCTCATTTGCAAGTAGCATTTTCAGAATTTGTTAAACACGGAATAATAATAAGCAAGAAAAAGATGGAATTGGGAAAAAAGTATATAAAATTTTTAGGATTAGAAATAGGTAATGGCATCCAAAAATTACAACCACATATAATGCATAAAATAATAAATTTTCCAGAAGAAGAACTAAAAGACTTAAAGACTTTACAAAGATTCCTAGGATTAGCAAATTATGCCAGACCATTTGTAAAGGATTTAGGAAAATTCTTAGGTCCTTTATATAATAAAACCTCAGAAAAAGGGAATAGATATTTTAATGAAGAAGATAAAAAACGAATTAGAAAATTAAAAGAAGTGGTTAAAAATTTACCCTCACTTTCCTTACCATTAGAGACAGATTATAGAATAATTGAAGTTGATGGATGTGAAGAAGGATGGGGGGCAGTATTAAAGAAAAAACCTAGTAAATACGATAATAAGGATACAGAAATGATTTGTAGATATAGTAGTGGGAAATTTCAGAATAAAAATTTAACAAGCCTAGATTATGAAATTAATGCAGCAATTATGGGTATGAAGGCATTCGAGATCATGATCTTAGGAAGACCGTTTACTCTAAGAACAGACTGTGAAGCAATTGTTAAATTCACACAGAAAAAAGAAACTAAAGTACAAATAAGAAGATGGTTAGAATTTAGAAATTTCATAGTTAATCATAATTTTAAGGTAGAATTAGAACACATAGCCGGAAAGGATAATTATTTAGCAGACCAATTATCCAGAGCTCTAATTTGATTTTTATTGTTTGCAGATGGAAGAAAAAAGAGCAGGAAAAGAGCCTATGCATTCAAGTCCAACTAGCCAGAAAGATATTCTGAGCTCTATTAAACAGACAATGGAATTTGGGAGATTTACTTTAAAAGTAATCCCCTCTTCCAATCTTAGTTTCAGAAATCTTGTTCCAATAGACAGACCACAGAAGGTTCTCGTAGACAATTTACATTATGCTTTTACCTTTAACCATAACAATCTCGACATCATAGAGCGGCATTAAATGCCCTTTGTGAATATTTTCATAACCAAAACCAGTTTTCGTTTTTATGTTGTTATTGCAGTACGCAGCCGTGAGTATATCCCACTTGGGGATCTTCTAAGTAATTCATAACTTCCGTAATCCTCATTATAAAGGCTTTAATGACCTTTGAAGCTTTTTCTTTTGCCCGGGATTATTAGGAACAAACTTTTTGTTCACCCCAGATTAGAAACTATACGTAACCACTTCCATTCCGAACATTTCGTATAAACCAGAAAAGTTCTTTCTGTGACCACCGTGAAACTCTCATCGACACCATAAAGACCGTAAAGATCGGATAAATAGCCTTGTAGCGAAAATCTTAGATTAAATGATCGATAAAGACCCTTGAAAACCTTATCCAGACCTCAAATCTCCTATTAGTATAGGAAAAGAACCATGTGTAGTTGGGGAAAAATAACTACACTTTCACGTGCTCAAACGGTACTGTGGAATGTACATCAAATCATTGATACCGTGGCTTTGCTAAAAAGCCAAAAAGAAATGTAAGATCATGGGACACGCACATCATTATTTCCAAAGCAGACGAAGAATTCATCAAAAAATTAATGATGGACATAAAATCACTGTGTTATTACGGATCTAAAAATTGGGCGTGTTTTCCGATGTGAATTCTAAGACCCAGTTGTGCTACACCGTAAGTAGGAAGCCCTATTAATTACCAAGGAAGAGAAGGAGACGATTAAAATGAAAGATCAGAAAATTATCTGCAGATGGCTCCAAGACTTGATAAGGACAAATTATTTCAGACAGACATTATTACGTCTACAGAGAGTATTAATGAAAAGGATTCAAGAAAGAGATGTTACGCAGATATCAAGAATGGAGGACCGCATAATCAATCGAAGATATGGTTTCTTTAGAATACTGTAAGAGAAGAAAAGACGCAATTTTTACTTTCGATCAAAAGACTACACACTAAAAGCAAACAGTCTCCACCGACCAAAGTTGTTCGGATAAGAAGATATTATTGACCAAGACCACAATTTGTCTTGAAGAAAGACTTGTCACATCACAAGACCACAATTTATCTTCAAGCAAATTTCCTTAGTCGTAGAAGTTTCTAGTAAGGAATATCACATCAATAAAAAGGCTAAAGATAGCCTTTGACAAACTTGTCCTAGTCTTATAGGTATTGACAAAATTGTAAAAATAGGATACAATTCTATAAGCCTAGTCTGACAAGTTTAGGAAATTTTTAGGCTTGCATCCGGGGATTCATGTCCGAGCTTGCCTATAAATTGAACAATCTTCCATAAGAATATACACCACGAGAGAAGAACATACAGAGATAGAAAAAAAAAATAGCTATGTACATGTTTTTGATTTCTCAATAAAAATTTCCATCATTTATACTTAAGCCTACTCTCTTCTTTTTAGTTTTTCTTTTCTTTTCTTTTCGGGGTTCCCGAAAGGGAAACTCCACTACTGTGTCTCTAAACATGAATTTTCCCAGTTAAAATTTTTAGATTCTATTTTTGTACAGTTTTTTAAAAAAAAAAAAAAAAAAAAAACGAAAATTCATTTCCAAAATCATGTTCTTCAATTAATTCATTCTCAAAGAAGTTACTGTTCAGATGAGGTACTAGACGTAAATCCCGGACATTTCAGGCCGTGAAATTAAGGCCGTACCAGTCACAGGGTGTCAAGGTGAAGTCTGTCAGTAATATTCCGCGAGAAATATTCTCTTTTATTGATTTTGGAAAAACAAAAACCCGATCCTTTGATAAGTTCCTACTTATCATAATACAGGGGTTATGATGAAACTTTCAGTTTGATATAGGTGAAGGTATGGGTAACCTAATAGGATGTCCGGCCCGAGTACCGTTGTTGGAAAGGGAACAAATCCTAGTTTCTTTCTGAAAGGGACACCCTGATCCCGCATAAGGGTTCCAAAAATATTGTACTTTCTGTTATTTTTGTAATTTATAATTTATATTTTAGGTTTTAATTATTTCTTCGGCCCCTGAGACCGGTAACTGGATCGTCAGTCCAGTGGGTACCCCCGTGTGTTGGTATCAGAGCAATCATATGATGATGGTATAGGCATATATTGCATCATAATGTTTATAATTAATGGCACTGATTATTATGTTTATCTCATAGTTGCGTTTTATGAAATAAATATAATAATGTCCCAAAAATTTAATTATTCTAAAATTATCCCTAGTCAAATATTATCATTAAATGAGATAATGATAATGCATTAAAATTTGTATGTGTAGTGACTAATAAAGTAGTTCATGATATAAGATATCAAGTCAACATATAGGTACATGTTATAAAACTATATACTACATCGACCTGTCATGAGAAATACTACATGGATTATCATATGAAATGTCATAATATTTCTCATAGAGATGATGGTGTAAATAATCCTTAGACTTGAGATATTCAGAGATCTCAATATGAGGAGTTACATGTTTTGATACTACTAAACATTACCCGTAACAGGGTGAACTATAAAAGTAGTAATTGGATATGTAATAAATCATGTAGTAGAATATTGAGTGGTCAAGATAGGATTTGCCCCTCTTATATAATGGGAGTAATGTCTTTGGACCCCTTGATTGAGTAAGACCATAAAATATATGGCCCTGCTCAAATGAGTCGATATGTAATATCGAGCTCATTTGCTTAGATGTGTCTACTCCGAAAATAAAAAAAACGAAATATTAAACTATACAAGCATAACACTCTCCATGGCTCGTGTTCAATCAAGATATCTAAGGCAAAGGGATTTAATTACATAATAATATCTATCACAAGAAAAGTAATGTCGAATTACTAATATTCTCATGACTTGGGCAACATTGATGTGTTGCTAGACACTGCTCATTACTTTTAGCATAAAATAGATTTTATGTCAATGCCAACGTTATGAGAACTTATTGGGTCTCACACTTAGATCGTATCCAAAAGAAGTGTAAAATTTATGTGATGATTTTGGTTAATTTAAGAATCCTATTGAGAATAGGAATCTATTGGGTCTTCATTAGTTGGAGATAGTGAGTTAGCCGAAAGGCCAAGAGTTTTCATTAATTGGAGATAGTGGGTTAGCCAAAAAGCCAAGAGTCTTCATTAATTGAAGATAATGGGTTATTGGAAAAGTCAAGAGTCTTTGCTTTCTTCTTTAAAAGAAAATTCTGCTATCAAACTAGGAATCCTTTTTTATTCAAGAATTTATCTTCCATAGTCTTCTCTTGTCCAAAAACAGCAGCCACTTCTTGCTTGAGAAACAAGAACAAAACAACTTTTAAGCTAAGAGTTTGAAAAAAAACCAATCCTTGAATTGTGAACTTGAAAGAAAACCCGAGTAACAAAATCTTAGCTAGCACCAAAGGATTTTTTTACTTCTTTCTTTGGTTAATTTTGTGACAATTAACTTGAGGTTTGGAGGCGATCGTGTGGATACCATAGAGGCAAGGCTAGACTGGTTTTGCTCGTGATTTGATAATCTATGATCTTCTACCGCTATTGAAAAAGGTATAATTTATCACTACCATTTGATTTCACTTCATATGGATCCTTGGAGGAAACCAAAATATTAAATTGCCACTGCATTCTTTGATTTGGTTTCCAACAATGGTATCAGAGCGCTTACGAAGGCTCAAATTGGTTTTATGTGGAAACATGCTTGTCTGAATAAATTGTTTATGAACTTGTATGCTGACAATTTGAATTATGTGAAGTTACTCACTTAATCTGAATTTTAATTAAACATATATGATATGATTATGTCTTTTAAATATCAATATAGGGTATGCTTTAAAGTGTTATCACTGGATATGAATAATATAAGATATATATATATGATATATATACATGAATATGCACGGAAGAACAAAGATTTAGCTTTTTCTGAAATTTTGTGATTGCTATGGATTCTTAAATTTTTTTTTATGTCCTTTCGATTTTAATTTTTTTATTAAAATTAAAAATTATATGTGTTGAATCATATTGAGACCAAATATATATAATAGTTCAAATTTAAAAGTTTACTGAAACTTTAAAGGGCTTGAATTTCTGAAGTTTTGAATTGTTCAATCTTTTGAATTCTTTTAGGCCAAATTTGATATTATTTGAATCAGTTTGTGACTGGCCAAAATCTAATATATATGATATATTAAATTAAGGCCTAAATATTTGATATATTATGCACAAAATTTTTTAATGATTATGTTTGGTTGGAAAGGAAATACATATGATGTGTCTCATTCTTCGCTGAATTGAACATAGCTTTGGAATTTTATTATGGCTGATATTTGATATATGTATCATGTTAAGGCCAGAAATAGATGAGATTTTTTTTTATAAGTTTCTAATGAACTAGAATAGCCGAAATTTGCATTTTAAATCCAAACCTTCCATGCATAATATATTATTGAAAACCCTAATATTTGATTTAATGTTAATTGTTATTAATTAATTAGATTAATAGATTAAAATTACAATTATATATGACTTGCACATTATGTGATATTTGAGCATGGTGCATAGTTATAGCCCTTAGCCCAATGTGATTGGAAATGTTTTTGTAATGGTTGTAACTAAATATGACCTACGTGTCATGCCTTGCTAAATTTTTGGTTGTACATTCTTTTCTCATCTAACTCCCCTCGACTGTAAATTGAGATTTCTCTAAAGAATTAATAGTTAGATTAAAGATAGGATTAGACTATGAACCAAATGAGGCACTTGGAGAAGATGCTATTAACCTTAGGTTGACCTTATGATTCTCTCATTGGCTTGAGAGAACCAACTTAGTTTGGGCTATAACTATGTCACGTTTATATATGAGATGCATGTTGTGTATGGTTATTTGTTAAATATATGATGAGATCATGTATGTAATGATTAGTTAGAAAATTATGCGATTAATTGGACTAATAATTACAATAACCAATTCAAACAAAATGGTGAGATTTTAACAAATTCCTCGAACAAATATTAAGTCTAAGATGCCTTCCAATGCCTACCACTCGTCAAGGCTTCGATTGATCATATGTAGGTTTGCCACAGTAAAGTACTATGATCCATCTTAGTGAGATGCGATAGGATAATTGTAATATCTGACTGCTAATCATTGGGTTAGACTTAATTAGGTGAACTCAATAGGATTGAGACCTAGAGGTATAGAGTTGGGCCATGGTTTATTAGATTAGCTAAAACAATAGTTGTTCAGCCAACTATCCATGAGTTGTATATGATACAATTGACAAATGTTGTATACCTAAATAGTCAAGTTTTGGCCAAATTAGCCAAAGCTAACTCAAAATTAAGTCAAATTTGGATCTTGGCCCACTAGAAAGTTAATTAAATTAAACTTTCCAAATTAATATTGAGGATTATTAATTTAAACAAAACAGTGGGAGTAACATCTAATAAAAGTCCATATTAAATGTTTGCATTCATGATACTTATTTTACATATTTTTGTTGCAGATAACCATGGCAAATAACACTAACAATAATACGTTATCACTGTGATCTGTCCTTGCGAAGGATAAGTTAAATGGGACAAATTTCCTAGATTGGTACAGGAACTTGAGGATAGTCCTCAAGCATGAAAAAAATATATATGTCCTAGAAGAACCCTTACCTTAGGAACTAGAGGGTGGCTCTTCAAGAGTTGAAAGAGATGCTTATAGGAAACATCAAAATGATGCTGTAGATGTCGCTTGCCTCATGCTTGCTACCATGAACCTTGAGCTTCAGAAGCAACTTGAGAACATGGAGGCGTATGATATGATCCAACACTTTAAGCAACTATATGAGGAGCAAGCTCGTCAAGAGAGATTTGATATCTCTAAGGCATTATTCCAATGCAAAATGGCAAAGGGAGCTCCTATTGGAACTCATGTACTCAAAATGATTGGGTACATAGAAAGCCTTGAAAAATTAGGTTTTCCATTAGGTCGAGAGTTGGCCACTGACGTTATATTGCAATCATTGCCAAATAGCTATGGTCAATTCATTCTTAATTATACTATGAATGAGATTGACAAAACTTTGCCACAGTTACTAGGCATGTTGAGAACTACCAAAGCTAACATGAAAAAGTTTAAGCCCAATAGTGTCCTCATGATTAAAAAGGGCAATAAGAAGGGTAAGACCAACGTAAAAGGAAAGGGCAAGGAAGTCAATTCCAAGTCCTTTGCAACTACACTGAAACCTAAAAGAAAGGTTGCCAAGGAAGGGAAATGTTTCCATTGTGGTGAGACCAAACATTGGAAGAGAAACTGGAAGGTTTACTTGGAAGATCTTAAGAAGAAGAGGAATGAAAATTCCACTTCAGGTATTCATGTTATAAAAGTTAACTTATCTATTTCTCCTTCATGGGTATTAGATACCGGATGTGGTTCTCACATTTGTGTGAATGTGCAAGAACTGAGAAGAAGTAGAACTTTGGCTAAAGGCGAAGTCGACCTATGAGTGGGAAATAGATCAAGGGTTGCTGTATTAGTTGTAGGGACTTATATTTTGAATTTGCCCTCAGAGCTTATTTTAGAACTAAATAATTGTTATTATGTACCTTCCATTATAAAGAATCTTATTTCGATTTCTTATTTAGATGAGAGTGGATTTTCATTTATAATAAAAAAATGTTGTTCTTTTTATTTAAATGGTATCTTCTATGGACGTACACAAATGGTTAATGGCCTTTATGTTCTAAATTTTGACATGCTTGTCTATAACGTAAATACTAAAAGGATTAAATTAAATAATTTTAATCCAACTTATCTTTGGCATTATTGTTTGGGCCACATAAATGAAACCCGCATTTTCAAACTCCATAAAGATGGACTTTTGGACTCATTCGATTTTGAATCGTATGAAATATGTGAATCATATTTATTGGGCAAAATGACCAAAGGCCCTTTCACAAAACATAGTGAAAGGGCAAGTAATGTATTGGAACTAATACATACTGATGTATGTGGACCATTCAATACACAAGTTAGAAGTGGTTTTCAATACTTTATTACATTCACTGACGATTGCAGTAGATACGACTATGTGTATTTCTTGAGATACAAGTCGGAATCATTTGAAAAGTTCAAAAAATTCAAAAATGAAGTACAAAACCAACTTGGCAAGAGTATTAAAATACTTTGATTTGATCGAGGAGGTGAATACTTAAGCCAAGAAATCGATGACTATCTAAAAGAGTGTGGGATAGTCTCACAACTCACTCCTTCTGCAACACCATGGAATGGTGTGTCTGAGAGGAGAAATCGAACTTTGTTAGACATGGTTCTGTCCATGATGAGTAATGCAGATCTTCCAAATTCCTTCTGGAGACATGCTTTACTTACAGTTATTTTCATACTAAACCGAGTTCCATCTAAATCGGTTCAAAAGGCACTATATGAGAAATGGACTAGAAAGCGTCCTAGTATGTCTTTTATGAAGATTTGGGAATGTGAGACTTACGTCAAACATCAAGTTTTTGAAAAACTTGGACTCAAATATGATAAATGTAATTTTGTAGGGTATCCTAAAGAAACAAAAAGATACTATTTGTATAATCCAAATGAGAACAAAGTGTTTGTTGCTCAGACTAGTGTTTTTCTAGAAAAGGAATTTATTTCAAGAAAATCCAGTGAGAGAGAAATATAGAACTTGAAGAAGTTTGAGATCCACAAAATATTACTAAATTTGATGAGATGGAAATTGAGCAAACACCACAAAAGGTTGTGGAACAAGTACCTGTTCAAGAGACACAAGCTCCACATAAGTCTACTAGGATTCATCGTGAGCCACAGATATATGGATTTCTTGTGACTCAAAGTGGTGACATCTTCCTAATAGATCAAGATGAACCTACGATCTATCAAGATGCTATATCAGGGCCAGAATCTGAGAAATGGTTTGAAGCCATGAGATCTAAGATGGAATCCATGTATAAAAACCAAATATGGACTTTGGTTGATCCACCTGAAGGAGTAAAACCCATAAGTGCAAATGAGTCTTCAAAAAGAAGACCAACATGGATGGTGAAGTATCTACCTTTAAGGGACAATTGGTTGCTAAAGGTTTCAAGCAAGTTCATGGTATAGACTATGATGAAACTTTTTCGCCAATTGCTATGCTTAAATTCATCAGGATCTTGCTTGCGATAGCTACATTCTATGATTATGAAATCTGACAAATGGATGTTAAAACTGCTTTCCTTAATGAAAATCTTCTCGAGGATATGTACATGACACAGCTTGAGGGTTTTGTCGATCTAAAAAATCCTGGAAAGATTTGTAAGCTATAGCAACCCATTTATGGGTTGAAACAAGCTTCTCGAAGTTGGAATATTCAGTTCGATGATGCAATCAAAGAGTTTGGTTTCATTAAGAATGAAGATGAACCTTGCATCTACAAGAAGATTAGTGAGAGCACTATTACTTTCTTAGTATTATATATAGATAACATACTACTTATTGGGAATGACATTCTTTCTTTACAGTCCGTAAAGAACTAGTTGGGAAGTTGTTTTTCAATGAAAGACTTAAGTGAGGCAACCTATATATTAGGTGTCAAGATCTATAGAGATAGATCAAAGAGATAGATTGGCTTAAGTCAAAGTACATACATAGATAAAGTGCTAAAGTGGTTTAGCATGCAAGAATCTAAAAAATGTTTATTACCTAAGGGACGTGGAATCAATGTTGTTAAACTCTCGATTTTACTAGTACGTTTTATGATTTTACGATTCAAAACCAAGTGTCCGATTCAGTTTATAGGTAAAAACTAAAATAGGTAAAATCGGGTAAACTCTCGATTATACTAATACGTTTTTACGATTTTACGATTCAAAACCAAGTGTCCGATTCAGTTTATAGGTAAAAACTAAAATAGGTAAAATCGGGTAAACTCGTGAGTTTGACACTTACAATTATAAAATCAGCCAGTGATCCGTTTCTACAAAAACGCAAAACAAACAGTGTTTTGACTGAACTTCTGAATTTTATTTTACTTAGGGCTTTTTCCCGTGTTCTTTAATTTCTCTCCGCTGCAACTTTGCTTCCCCAATCCCCACTGCCCGCAACTCTCCATCTCCGCCGACCGGCCGAAATCTCTTCTCATTCTCCTTCTTCCCCTTTCCTTCCTTCTTTCCTTCATTGCCCTCGTTTTCTCCAGGTATTTTCTGTTCTCATCGCCCGCCAAAAGCATCATCAACTTCCTCCTCACTCCACCTTTCACCGATCCTCTTCATTGCCATTAGCTTAAACTTCGATTATTAAGGACTTATGTTTTGTTATGCATGGTTGTTAATGAATTATGATTATTATTAATTTTTATGTGTGATTGATAATATTTTTTTTGAAATTTGTGTATTTTTTATAAGTTTGAACAGGTTTGTAATTTATAAATTTAACATATATTATATATATAATATATATATTATATTATTTTCATAATTTGTAAACTCTTACGATTTTACGATCCGATTTTATGGACCTCTACCGATTTTACGTAAAAACTCGAGTTTAACAACCTTGCATGGAATGACTCTTTCAAAGGAACATTATCATTCGACACAAGAAGATAGACAACGCATGAGAAGAATTCCATATGTATTAACTATTGGATCTATCATGTACGCCATGCTATGTACTTGTCTTGATGTGTCATATGCTTTGAGCTTAACAACTAGATATCAAGTAGATCCCGGTGACCGTCATTGGATCGCTATCAAAAGTATCCTTAAGTATTTGAAATGACTAAGGATTATTCTTAATATATGGAGATGAGGAAGAGCTCAATTTAATTGGTTACACTAACGCAAGCTTCCAAACTAACAATTATGACTATCGATCGCAGTCGAATTATGTGTTTTGCCTAAATGGTGGTGTTGTGAGTTGGAAGAGTTCAAAGCAAGCGAAAGTAGCCAAATCTACAACAGAAGCCGTGTATATTGCTTTTTTCGACGCAGCAAAAGAGGCAGTTTTGATCAAGAAGTTCATTATAGAACTTGGGGTTGTATCTAGCATTACCAATCTAATTGAGCTCTATTGTAACAATAATGAAGCCATTGCGTAGACTAAGGAACCTAGATCCCACCAACGATCCAAACATATACTTCGATGCTTCTATCTTATCCGAAAGATAATTGAGAGAGGGGATGTGAAGATATGCAAAGTACTGATTGATGATAACATAACTAACCCACTGACAAAGCCTCTGGTGCAGCAGAAGCATGATCATCATACTAGATCATTAAGCATTAGAGAGATGTCTGATTAGTCTTAGTTCAAGTGGGAGTTTGTTGGATTATGCCCTAAGGACCAATCATGTGATGATAGTATAGGCATATATTGTATCATAATGTTTATAATTAATGGCACTGATTATTGTATTTATCTCATATTTGAGTTTTATGAAATAAATATAATAATGTCCCAAGAATTTAATTATTCTAAAATTATTTCTTGTCGAGTATTATCATTAAATGGGACAATGATAATGCATTGAACCTAGTATGTGTAGTGACTGATGAAGTAGTTCATGATATAAGATATCAAGTCAACACATAGGTACATGTTATAAAACTATGTACTGCATCAACCCGCCACGAGAAATACTACATGGATTATTATATGAAGTGTCATAATATTTCTCATCGTGATGATGGTGTAAATAATCCTTAGATTTGAGATATTCATAGATCCCAACATGAGGAGTTATATGTTTTGATACTACTAAACATTTACTCGTAATAAGGTGAACTATAAAAGTAGTAATTGGATATATAATAAATCATGTAGTGGGATGTTGAGTGGTCAAGATAGGATTTGCCCCTCCTATATAATGGAAGTCATGTCTTTGGGCTCATTAATTGAGTAAGACTATAAAATATATGACCGTGCTCAAATGAGTCGATATGTGATATCGGGCACATTTGCTTAGATGTGTCTACTTCGAAAATCAAGAAACGAAAAGATTGAACTATACGAGCATGACACGCTTCATGGCTCGTGTTCAATCAAGATATCTAGGGCAAAAGGATTTAATTACATAGTAATATCTATCACAAGAAAAGTAATGTCGAATTACTAATATTCTCATGACTTGTGTAGTATTGATGTATTACTAGACACCGCTCATTACTTTTGGTATAAAATAGATTTTATGTTAATGCCAACATTATGAGAACCTATTGGGTCACACACTTAGATCGTATCCAAAAGAAGTCTAAAATTTATGTGATGAATTTTGTTTAATTTAAGAATCCTATTGAGAATAGGAATCTATCGGGTCATCATTAATTGGAGATAGTGGATTAGCCAAGCCAAGAGTTTTTCATTAATTGGAGATAGTGGGATAGCCGAAAAGCCAAGAGTCTTCATTAATTGAATATAATGGGTTACTCGAAAAGTTAAAAGTCTTTGTTTTCTTCTTTAAAAGAAAATTCTGCTATCAAACTAGGAATCCTTTTTTATTCAATAACTTATCTTCCTTAGTCTTCTCTTGTCCAAAAACAGTAGCCACTTCTTGCTTGAGAAACAAGAACAAAACAACCTTTAATCTAAGAGTTTGAAAGAAAACCAATCATTGAGTTGTGAACTTAAGAGAAAACCCGAGTAACAGAATCTTAGCTAGCACCAAAGGATTTTGTTACTTTTTTCTTTGGTTAATTGTGTGACAATTAACTTGAAACTTGGAGACAATCGTGTGAATAGTACAGAGGCAAGGCTAGACTAGTTTTGCTCGTGATTCGACAATCTATGATCTTCTACCGCTACTAAAAAAAGTATAATTTATCAATACCAATTTGATTTCATTTTGTATGAATCTTTGGAGGAAACAAAATATAAATTTCCTCTGCATTATTTGATTTAGTTTCCAACAATAAATGTATCGTCCAAAGCGTGGTCGGTTAACTTACATCTATCACAAAGTGGCTCTTTTTGTATGAGGGGTAAGTTCGTACTGCTGCTAGAATTTTGCACAAATTTTTGTGGAATAGGTTGAAAGATTTTGATGATTTCGGAACAAAAGTAAAGGTGGGTCATTTGACCATTCATACGAGGTTGAATAAAGGCCAGCAAGCATAAGAGAACAGAATATATTCAAAATCAAGAGAACATACAAGAAACCTCCTTTGTTTCTAGACTCCCACTACTGATTGACCTTTCCATATTCTTGTAGGCCTTCGTGCACAATCTTTCTTGCCTTGATCCCTCTTAGAATCTTACAACAAGATATGCATTGCTTAATCAAATCAAATCCAAGAATTTTCATTATTGATAATTATTCATTTACTTGTTTTTGTTGGAACTTGGGAAGCAAACCAAATTAGACGTTCACATTCATTTTCATTTAATGGTGAAGATAATTTTCCTTCATGTTCAAGGCTGCAAATTTGGAAAATAAAGCCCCCACTAATCATAGAGTATTCTCTAGCAATAAACTTTTGTAGGTGGATTCATTTTCAAATTCAAATTCAAAAAAAAAAAAACACTTGAAAAAGAGTAATTTAAATGATATGAACATATGCCCTTCATTTATATAGTGTTATTTTCTTTTTTAATTTCTATGCTTAGTTATCCAATATTCTACACGATGTGACTTCAATTATATGGTTTTACTTTACTTTTTCTTTTTATGATAAGTTGTGCATGATATGAATCAACTTGTAAGTGAAATTTTTTATCTTTTTCTTTCAACTTAAATTTAATTGATGAGCAAGTAAAGATTTTTTCTTCTTCTTTCTCTTTTTTCTTTCTTTCAACTTCTTTGAATGAGAAATGAAAAGAGGAACAAATTCAAGAATTATTATTTGAATATTTAAGCATGATATCACCCATGTATAGTTCTTTATTGTATAATTTAAAATAATGTAAGTACATAAACAACAAATAGTGATGTTTAAAAATTTTCACAAAATATTAAAACCACACAACATGTAAAGATAATTCAAAAAAATTATGTAAATCATGTAAAATTTTTATTACAAATTTGCAAATGGTGCTAGCAAAGAAAAAGATCCAAACTAGTTTGCCCAAATTTGTCCTTTCTTTTTAATCCTATTTACCCAAATTTGATACAGAAATTTAAGCAAAGAAAAAGATCTAAACTAGTTTGCCCATCAGAGCAACCTTCGAATTTAGTTCGGACGGCTTTGCTTCCCAAATCAATTTGTCATTTATGTTAGAAATTTGTTCATTTTGATTTTGGATTTTGTTCGGCTTTGCTATTTATCTACAGAAATTTCGTACGGCTTCCCTCTTTTCGTTTAGCTTGGCGAGAAAGGGACATTTTGGTAGAATTATTCTTCTGTGATTATGACTAATGAAGTTAAAATGGAACTCAAAAAATTCTAGTTGTCTCAGTATTATTAGGTGCCTTATAATGGGTTTATTAGAATGATCCTAAACGAGTTTGCTTTTAAATTAAATTTATAAAATATCTTCATTAATAGTAATTGTGTATACTCACAATTAAAAACTAAGAATAAAAATATAAAACCATATTTAATTAGTGTATTAAGAGTGTTATATATAATAACTAATAAAAAGTCACATTTAAATTAAAATAGCCTCTTTTTTTATGTCCAAGAGAGTATTATTAAGTATATAATTTTATATTTATATTTTATTTTTTAATATAAATTATATGATGCAAATTTGTCCAAAAGTGAAGTTTTTTTAAAAACAATTGACAGTTTTAGAGCATATATGAATAGTATTTTAAAATATATTTTTGTATTTTTAATATAGTAATTATGAATTAAAAAATATATTTAAATATAAAAAAATAGTTTAGAAAACGTTTTAAAATACTGTATTGACGTGCCATGGAACAATTATGTCTGTTATCCGATGGGCCCGGCAAAGAAAACCCAAGTACAAACGCTGCTCTTCTCATCAGCTCCATCGGTCAACCTTCATACTCTCTCCTCCACTCTCTCAACTGTGTGACTGTGTGTGCGTTTCTTCAACTTTGAAAAAATGGCGACGGAAGAAGTGAAAGTTCCCAGGATCAAGTTGGGTTCGCAAGGGCTCGAAGTTTCAGCTCAAGGGCTTGGCTGCATGAGCATGTCAGCCTTCTACGGGCCGCCTAAGCCTGAGCCCGACATGATCAAGCTCATTCACTACGCTATCGAGCGAGGAATCACCCACCTCGACACCGCGGAGACGTATGGGCCGCACACCAACGAAATACTCGTCGGAAAGGTAACTTTACTTTCAGTTCTGAGCAAGTTTTGCTTCGTTCCATATGTGTTGTACATCCTTTTTTAATCCCTGTACCATGTTCAAGTTGCTATTTTCCCCTTTTTGTTTGTTTTTGTTAGTGGGTATTTTCAGGTTAATTTTGTGTTTTTTATAACATTTGCGTGTAATTGAAATTAATACTCCCTTTGGCCAAAAAGATATGCATGTGGTTTAAGAATAGAGTCATCGAGTGCGGGATTGTAAGGTCACGAGCTCAAATTTTCTTTTAATAATTTTTTTCATTTTCTACTTTAGTAGCCATCAATTGTACCAAATTTATCAAAATATGAAAGTTTGAGGACAAAATGTATCAAAATTAAAATATTGAGGACTAACAAATGTGTCAAATTAAAAGAATAGAGTGGTGGAAATGGGTTTAACAAATTGTTTTGAGGCAATTGAAATTAATACTCCCTTTGGCCCAAAAAGTGACCAATTTAAAAAAATTTCACCGTTTCCAAAAAAAAAAGGTCGAACTTTTCTGTGAAATTTTTGCATTGCTATTACCAACAATATCAATATATTACTCAAATTAAAATGTAATACCTTTACTAATAATAAAAATGGATAACCCAAATTGAAAAGTAATGATAAAAATAAAAAAAATTGTACATTTAATGGTATATTAACTGTATTATATCATGTAATCTAAAAAAAGTTATATCAAATCTAAAGTGAATTTTTTTTTGGACTGAGGGAATATGAATTTGAATTGTAGTATGCAACTCTTCTTTGATAATTTACAATTACTTTTGAAGATTCTTCGATCACAATAGAATAAAAAATTTAGCCAAAGTAGTATGTAGTAAAACTATTGCCTTCTTGTATTTAACATGTTAGATAATGGACAAAGTTGACTTCTTTGTGCAATTAAAGTATGTTTTGATATTCATGTGCCAATTCTTGTACTTAAAATGTTCAAAATATTTCATTGAATCTTGAAATTTCTATACTTTCATTTTCCAAGTTTTAGCAAGACTTAATGACATGCTGTATAAAGGAAACAGTGATCCTACAAGAAAAAAGCAATAATGAAGGTTAGATCTTAAGCAACTGAAAAATAATCCCATGTACTGCGTCATTTCATTGAAAAATATGATTATGTTATCAAAACGATTGGCACATCCATAAACAGTGGAAATTGGAAAAATTGAGATACATTGTGCTAAGTACTGATCAAGAATCTACTTCTGTAAAATATGTAAGTTTGTATTGATGTTATGAAATAATATGTATAGGCTTTGAAAGGAGTGCCAAGAGAGAAAGTAGAGGTTGCATCAAAATTTGGGATCAAAATTGTGGACGGCCAGCGGGAGATTTGTGGTGATCCAGCCTATGTACGAGCAACATGTGAGGGCAGCTTGAAGCGGCTTGACATTGACTGCGTTGATCTCTACTACCAACATCGCATTGATAAACGTATACCCATTGAAGTCACGGTTCGCTCCACTTTCCTTTTTCCTTTTCTCTTCTGAGCTTGAATTTGATGAAATGAATTTTCAGATGTTCCTCAACCTTATGAAAATTCATGATATCTATCTGGTAGACCTTCCTAAGCTCCAGAAGCAGGCAAGGTTAGATTAGGAAGCTGTAGCAAGTCGTAGTATTAAGTGGCTGATATGCTACCACTATATGGAACCACAGCAAACAAATATGAGGCCCTTTTCTTGATAAGATCCAAAACTGTGCTAGATTTGACCACGATTGAATAAAAAGGAAGAAGAACAGTTTATTTCTCCAGCTCCATGGACTATCTCTTTATTGATGGCAGTTTATTTTTCAAACTGTGTGGACAGTATATTTACTGATAGTTGTCCCCTTCTGAATCTGTATGAATGTGTGGAATGGTTATTGTTTCATGCATGTGCTGGTTGTAGGCGTCTTTAGCGTCATGGTGATACAATCAAAGATACTTTTTATTATTTTTAAGAGAATTGCAGATTAGTTTACTGATTTCTCACTTCAAGTTGATCAGTAGGAAAGAAGTTTGCCCGATTCCCAGTATTTTCTTCACAGAGCTCCTGTTGTTGGCATTTTCTTGTTCTTGAAATTCTCTTTTTCCCAGATTGGAGAACTTAAAAAACTGGTTGAAGAGGGTAAAATAAAGTATATAGGTTTATCTGAAGCCTCAGCTTCAACAATTAGAAGGGCACATGCTGTTCATCCAATAACAGCAGTACAGTTGGAGTGGTCCTTGTGGTCCAGAGATGTGGAGGAAGAAATAATTCCCACTTGCAGGTTTTGCAGTTTATCATGCTTTATTACCTTTGAGGTTTGCTAGAATTGAAAAGTTCTAACTTCATTGTTGGTATAATCTTTTAGAGAACTTGGCATAGGCATTGTAGCGTACAGTCCCATTGGAGGAGGATTCTTCGCATTGGGTCCAAAACTGCTTGAGCAATTGGAGGAAGGTGACTTCCGCCGAGAGGTTGGTGCTTCATCACCTTGATTATAAGTTCCTTACGAGAGACTATATACTGTTTAAGTTACATATAATAGAATATGAGTTCATTGGTAACTTGCTACAGAAAGGTTTTAAAGTTTGTTCGCAATTTGTTTATACAAAATGACAAGTGAAGTTGAAGTTCCATGCCCCTGAAAGCTGTAAAATAGAAATTTTACTTCAAAACTTTTCAAGGGTCTTCTCTATGTGGGATTCTCACAAGCTTAATTTTAACAATCTCCATGGTCATTCTCACCTCGGTTTTGATGGTATTAGAAAAACCTTTCCTAAGTATATGTTTCCAAAGATTTTAGCAGGTTTAGGAAAAGAACATTGAGGAAGTTAGTTATGCCTTCTTTTTTTTCTGCAAATTTAAGATGTGCAACATGAATTTTATTAGGTCTGTTCAAAAGGCTCCTTGCATAGTAATTCTGATAATTGCTTTCATTTAGTAGTGACTTAAATAATTCCATTTCCTTGTGGTGAATACATTATTTTGCTTCTATTGTAAGATAGGTGCAAAAACCAAATGGTATCCCATTTTCTGGTTTAAACTTTAAATATCTCAACCAATATCAAGCAAAATTGTTAAGATACTTATTGAAGAAGGCTGAGCACATGAGGATAAACGATCAAAGCAGTTCTTAAGATTCTACTGTATGACCATTAGAAGTTATGTTTGGATGCTAGAAGAAGTATTACGTAAGAGTAATAGATTATCACAAATCAAAATACATGTTAGCTTGTTTTAGCAACTTTGGATATAGGAAGCTAAATAGGATTTAATATGAATTTACAAAAGATTTGATTCCATACTAGATCTGATGCAATCAAGACTGCAAGTGGTTGTTTAGTGAGACTTAGGACGATACACAGTCAATGTGATGATTAAGCTAGTATAAGTGATAGAGGCACCATGGTGTCAATGGCTATCTTTTAGCACAACCTACATGATATGGATATGTTGCTAAATATTACTACAATCTGACACCAGAATCATGGCTACTTTTTGCAAATGATAATACTGACTTGGAGTACTGAGATCAAATCATTTGAATTTGTGAGCCCACGATAAATTCCCTTGGTTGAGTTGGTTCCCATAAAGTTCAACTTCTTTTGTGTAAATGATGGAATTACTTGATCTGCATAGACAGATTGAATTTCGGGCATTGATGTTTGTAACTGAAGTGGCACTCCATCTGTTGCAGTATCTGCCAAGGCTCCAAGCAGAAAATTTGGAGCATAACAAGAAGTTGTTTGATCGAGTGAATGACATGGCTGCAAGGAAGGGTTGTACCCCATCGCAGCTAGCATTGGCCTGGGTCCATCATCAGGGAAATGATGTTTGTCCGATACCTGGTACTACCAAGCTTGAGAATCTCAAGCAGAATATAGGAGCTTTATCTGTAAAACTTTCAGCAGAAGATATGGCTGAGCTTGAATCCATTTTTTCAGCTGATGCAGTAAAGGGTGACAGACATGCGCCTGGCATGCCTACTTGGCAAAATTCCGATACTCCACCTTTGTCAACATGGAAGGGTATATGAAGACTCTGCTGCTATTATGTCGTTCAAGCTGTGTGATGCATTTCATTTCTTTGAGGTTTTGCGTTGTTTCAAATAAATTGCAGTCCTTGCAATACTATCATGCACATTTTCTTTCATGAGAGGCATGTAATCTTACTGTACATGAGCTGAAAAATTGGAGTTTGTTATTTATTACGATTTGGTTATGTGAGGAAATTGTTTTCTCATTATTGCAAGACAAGTGGACCATGAACGGGTGTACGTATGTTTGAGGCTGTAAAAGTCATTCTCCGCTACCAGAGCACATCTGTAAACGTGGTTATTTGTACATTTTCAACATGCCTCTTTTAAGGAGCATCATTAAACTAAGCAGTTTAGCCGAATTAAGAAGAATGTTGGTGCAGTTCTTGATACTAGAGGCATAAATCCTTGGTGTTCTCCTTTTTCTTCACAACATTAAGCATTGGCCAAAGTACGTAAAAATCAACCTTAGTTCTCTTCTTTCTTCTTGTCAAAAATGAACAAAATATAACAGGGTGAAATTAGAAAGTTTATGCTCTACATAACGTTTTCTATACGAAGTTTATGAGCCAAAACGTAATGGATAGATAGCAATATGGATTTAAATTGTCAGATAATAAATAATGCAAACGAAGCACTATATGACAAAAACAAAATTGCCAACAGACTGGGACTAGGAACAATGAAATTATGAAAAGTAAAAACTTTTGACAAAAAAAAGTCAAGATAGGCTGGTCCTAATATTATTCTTTTGTCATAGTTTTGTTGACTCTCAAGAATTTTCTTGATTGCCAAGTCAAAGGCATCTGCAGAAATGTCCAATCCAGGCTTTGGAGCCACATATGACTTTGGGAATTAGTCTCTTTGGAACTTCATTTCCTATATTCAAGCAAAGCCTTTTCTATGCTGACCGTGCCATTTCTTACATCATTCTCTAGAATAAAAACCGAGTACGCTTACTGATTCTTTGGCAAATATAATATATATTAGTTATATGCCTGGATGGAAGAAAACAGGAACGCATCCGCCTAAAATCGAGTCAAAAATTGATCGTCTAGTATATGAGTCCCCGGAAGGCGGCAAACAAAATCTAGAGTTCAGGAATGTCATCATCATATAGCATGGATCAAAGTAATTATTTTGAGTATCATCACAGTTAAAGAATTTGCATTTCTCTCCTGAAGCCAGCATTGATCAATAATCATGCCCCGGATAGAATCTTGCATTTATGGGCGTGGTGCACCTACAAATGAGTACAGATAAGGCCTCTTTTGTCTCCTAATCTTTTTCTGCCACTGAATTACCTCTTCTTGACTAGACGGATGGAAATAAGTAGGATATGGAACTACCATGCTATTACTGCTATCTGGACTTGATTGAGTTGATTCAATTATCAAAACAGTCATATTTTTGGTTTCAGACATCAGCATTAAACTGCTCCCCCAATCAGAACTGTTTTCTGTTTCTCTTAAAATCCCAAATAATCCTTCATGCGACAGAGAAGTGGTCTTTTCCCAACATGTACTTCCACTCATCTTTTTTACTGATCCAATTAGTGAAATGTAGACAATTTGCATCCCTTTATGATATGTTTTCATCCCATAAATATCTACTAACATCAAGGTCTGCATAATATGGCACATAGATTGCCGAGGCTAATGATGATTCATTGGTTGAACATTTGTATTGCTTCATCCTATCATGAAAAATGACGTCTAAGAACTGATTTGTTCCGTACCAACTTTGTTCTTGCCGGCACCACCAAATTTTGTTATTGGACCAAAACCACCATTGATCATATCTTTGCAAACACCTAACACTTGTTCAAAGAGGAACAATCCGTGATTATATCAACATTGAATGCACTACGAATATCATTATTATAAATGTATTGTCGAAAATATGGTCAGTTGACTTACTTTGTGGCTCTTTTTGTATGGGGGAAGTTCATACTTCCGTTAGAATTTTGCACAAATTTTTGTGAAAAAGATTGAAAGATTTTGATAATTACGAAACAAAAGTAAAGTTGGGTCATTTGACTATTCATACGAGGTTGAATAAAGGCCAGTAAGCATGAGAGAAAAGAACAAAAACCAAATAAAAGAGAACACCGAAGAAACCACCTTTGTTTCAAGATTTCCAACCATTGATTGACTTCCCCGTATTTTTGTAGGCCTTCATGCACAATTTTCTTGCCTTGATCCCTCTTAGAATCTTAAACAAGATGTGCATTGCTTAATCAAATCAAATACAGGAATTTTCATGATCGACAATTATTCATTTACTTGTTTTTGTTGGAACTTGGGAAGCTAACCAAATTAGACCTCCACATTCATTTTCATTTAATGGTGAAGATAATTTATTTTCATGTTCAGGGCTGCAATTTTGGAAAATAGAGCCCCTACTAATCATAGAGTATTCTCTAACAATAAACTTTTGTACGTGGATTCATCTTTAAATTCAAGAAGAAAAAAAAAACACTTGAAAAAGACTAATTTAAATAATATGAACATATATCCTTCATTTAATGTTATTTTATTTTTCAATGGCTTTGATTATTTATTCAACATTTTACATGATATGACTTCAATTATATGGTTTTACTTTACTTTTAGTTTCCATGATCAGTTGTACAGGATATGAATCAATTTCTAAACGAGATTTTTTATCTTCTTCTTTCAACTTAAATTGAATTGATGAGGAGGTAAAGATTTTTTTTTTCCTTTTTCCCTTCTTTCAACTTCTTTGAATGAGAAATGAAAAAGAGGAACTAATTCAAGAATTATTATTTGAATATGTAGGCATGATATCACCGATGTATAGTTCTTTATTGTGTAATTTAAAATAATATAAGTACATATACACAACCAATAATGATGTTTAAAAATTTTCATAATATATTAAAACCACACAACATGTAAAGATAATTCAAAAAAATTATGTAAATCATGTAAAAAAATTATATTACAAAATTGCAAATGGTGCTTGCACCATTTCTTTTATATGGTACTTGGTGTCGATTTCTCGCATTATTAAAACCTTTGGTTTTAGCTTTTGTATGGTGACAGTACTATTGTTTTGGTGAGAAATGGTGTTACCTCTAAAGCAAATTATCTTGAATTCCTTGTAGTAAGCTTAATTTATTTATAATTCTCTTATGTATTAAAATTTACTTTTTACTACCTTTGGGATTTGGACAAAAGTATTTTTGGATATTTTTAATTTATCCAAACTAATGACATTGTATTTCTTATCTAACTATATTAATTCATTTAAATCCATAAATGATTGTAGTTAAAAAAAAAATCTATATCGGAAAATAATTTTATATTAAAAAAGTAGAGTTTATTACTAGATTTCAATGCATAAAATATTATAATAGAATATTTTTCCTTTGTTTTTCAGTGATGAAAAATAGTAAAAAAAAAATTCACAGTTATAAGAGTTTTCAATAATAAAATTATATTTTTTCTGGTTTCCTTTTTAAATGAAACACTCCTAAACTATTTTGGCTATATATATTGCATTTCAAACTATGTTTTTAAAAATGTGTTTTAAAATGTATTTTGAAATATTCTGTGAAATATTATTTGGATTAATAGTATGATACATATTTTGAATTTAAATATTGTATGGATTGCAAATCTGAAAATTTGAATTGAAATATTGTATAAATTACAAAGGTTATAACATATTTTTAACAAAATAACATAGAGGTCCATTTTGAATTGCACGTTTTGAAATTTATTTCAAAACATAGTTTAAAAACATGAATGTCGGACTTATAACATTTTAGACGTATAAAAAGGCATATGTGGAGAAAATGAAAATAAAGTGGGCTACTTAAGAATCATAAAAAGAATTCTCTGCACTAAATTTATATAGAATTAGGTGAAATCAACTCAAATTTCATAAAAAGCACTCTCAAATTCTCTGAATGTTAAACATGGCTTATTTCGTTTAATCGTTCATGAACATATTAATAAATTATTTATGAATATGTTCATTTAACCTGTTAATGAACATACTCACAAACTGTTCACGAATACTTATCGAATATTAATAAATAAATATAAATGAACTCGAACACATATTTAACATTAATAAATGAATATAAACAAATACGAACAGTTTTAAAAATAAACGAACAGTTCATAAATAATATTCGATTGTGAAATGAAACCTCACAAATTCAATATAAAGAATTTTCCCTTCAGAAAATTTTCTCTTTGCACCTGTTCCTCATATCAGCGTTGAATAGATTGAAATTGAACATTCGCGCCAATTTTTTTTTTTTTTTTAAGAAAAAAAGCACAAAAGGGCATTGCTTACTTCAGCGCTTATATCATCCCAAGTCGGGTGTATCGGTCAATGTGGGTCCCGTGCGGCTGAGTTGTTACGATCATCAAAGAGAATAAGCTGTCGGCTGTCGCACTCTGTATAAATAATTTTTTAAAATTTATTTTTAATATATTTTATAAAATATAAAATATTTTAAAATATTATCCATGGAAACCAAGTCTAAAGCTCTTTCTACGAGGATTGTTACATTTAGTTTAATTGTTGATTAAATTGCAAAAATGCTCATTTATATTTAGTAGTTTTATTTATTATTATTTTTTTTACATTTTTAATTAAATTTTAAAAATTTTAAGGTTAATATATTAACTTTTTTTTTTTAGTTGAACTGATTTTTGCTGAAAATAGTTTCATATTTATGACATAATTTTAACAAAATTCGGAATGGAAACTAGTCAAGAGATTAAATAAAAAAGCTAACAAATCAATTTTACTGGATTAAAAAGTTTACTCTAAAAGATAGAGGACAAAAGAAATTAAATAATTAAATGTAAAGGATTACTTTTGCAATTTGATCTCAATTGTATTTTTGAATAATTGTATGTTACTTTTCAAAATTTATCACAAATATTCAAACCCCATTGAGTAAATAATATCATGTATTGTATTTGTAAAGACTATCTCTTGAAAATAATAATAATAATAAATGCAATGGATGCTTTTTCACAAAAAATGCTACAAGCCAATCTAAAAATAGCATGAGATTTTATTGCATGGACCTTAATTTTGACTCATTTTTTCTCTAAAAATTAGGAACTTTTATGTAGTTTCTATGGGGTTCTTTTAAGTTGGCTACAAGATTAATTTTAATTTTCTGTTCAGTGAATCTTTCTTGCTCAAAATCTAATCCATAAGACTGAAAAAAAAAAAAAATCAAGGTTTGATTAAAATTTAAAAGAAGTACCCTTGTCGACCCCTTTTCCCTTTTTCAAAGTCTCAATACATAAATTACTCTTTAAGAAAGTTTTGAAAAAAAAGTTTAATCTATCACATGTTGATATAATGTTAATAGTGATAATAAACATAATAAAAGTTTTAATAAAATTTGTCAAACCAATATAATATTTACATGTTCGAAGTCATTAATTATTAGATATTTTAATTATTTAATAACCAAAAGATTTTATAAAACTTTTTACTATAAATATCATTATGGTACCCCATAATCAATAATAAAATCTTAGGAATAAAGATTCATTGAAGTGTTGGCATTTAGCACAAATCTCTCCCAAATAGATATATTTAATATACTCCCTTTGTCTCAAAAAAGAATTTAATTTCAAAATTTTTTTTATTTCAAAAAAAAAATAAATCAAATTTTAAACTAAATTCTTAAAATATCATTATTAATATTAATTGTATATATTTACAATTAAAAAAATAAAAATGTAAAATTATACGTTTAATTGGTGTATTAAAAGTGTTATACTTAATAACTAATAAAAATTTATATCTGAATCAAAATAAATTTTTTTTTAGGAGCAAGAAAGTATTATTAAATGTATAATTTTATAGTTATATATATATTTTAATATAAATTATATGATACAAATTTTTTTCTAAAAGTAAACTTTTGAAATTTTTTTGACAGTATATAGATAGTATCTAAAAATATATTTTTGTATTTTTAATATAGTAATTATAAAATAAAAAAAATGTCAGAAAACGTTTTAAAATGTTATGCAGACGTGCCATAGAACGAGTGGTAGTGTATGTTATAATGTCAGTAAGTGGTCACGCCAAGAAAAGCTCCCACTCATTATATAAGGCAAAGGAAACCCAACCACCAACGCTGCTCTTCTCATCAGCTCTGTCAGTCACCCTCCACACTCTCCTTCACTCTCTCAAGTGTGTGACTGTGTGTGCGTTTCTTCAACTTTGAAAAAATGGCGACGGAAGAAGTGAAAGTTCCCAGGATCAAATTGGGCTCGCAAGGGCTCGAAGTTTCAGCTCAAGGGCTGGGCTGTATGAGCATGTCAGCCTTCTACGGGCCGCCAAAGCCCGAGCCCGACATGATCAAGCTCATCCACTACGCTATCGAGCGAGGAATCACCCACCTCGACACCGCGGAGACCTATGGGCCCCACACCAACGAAATACTCGTCGGAAAGGTAACTTTACTTTCAGTTCTGAGCAAGTCTTGCTTTTTTCCGTAAGTGTTGTACATCCTTTTTTAATCCTTGTACCATGTTCAAGTTGCTGGTTTCCATTTTTGTTTGTTTTTTGTTAGTGGGTATTTTCAGGTTAATTTTGTGTTTTTTATAACATTTGCGTGTAATTCTGCTAGCTGAATTGCATGTCTCACTTTACCGTTAGTCCAGATTTTTTTTACCTGGTGGATTTATAAACAGCTGTACATAGATTATTTAAAATGTTGAAGAATTCACTATGTGACACTACGGAGATTGAGGGAATTTAAACAAGCCCTTTTGAGTGATTTAGCTAAGGGGATCAGTGTTTCATGAATCTTTGAATCCAACTCAAAAGTTAGCTTGTGAAACAACTGAAGAATTCAAGTCCATATATAACTCACATGGAAATCACATGCTTTCCGAATGAAAACCAACTCATCATGACAATCTACCATACGGTGTTGACAGTCCGTGTCCATGAGGAATTATTGGCTTTGCACTGAACCAACTTTATACGGATTTTCTTGTAAACATAGCAAATTTGAGATCACTAATTAGTCCCACACTAACACTACAATTTCAGCGTTACCAACCTACAAATCTAGGATCACTAATTTGTTCCGGACTAACGCTACAATTTCGGCATCACCAACCTCGTCACCAACAAACACTCTAATACCCGGACGTTAGCAATCTAGTGTTAGGCAAACTCTGTAATACCCAAGTCATCAACTGTGTGACACAACTTGGAGGCTGGTTGTTTTTTGATATTATTTATCATGAATTTTGAGGAAATTCATCTCAAAAGTTAGTTTGTGAAAATGATGAACCCAAAGCTATATAAATCTTACATGGAAATTTCAGGCCTTTCATGTGGAAATCAGCTAAAAAATGGCACACTGATATCCCTATTGATCCTCGGGATTAGTGTTTGAGAATTAAGATATGCATGTGGTATAAGAATAGAGTGGTGGAAATGGGTTTAACAAATTGTTTTGTGGCAATTGAAGTTAATACTCCATTTGGCCCGAAAAAGTGACCAACTTAAAAAATTTTCATTGTTTCCACAAAAAAAAGAAAAGAAAAGAAAAAAAAAACGTCTTACTTTTCTGTGAAATTTTTGTGTTGCTCTGACCAATAATATCAATGTATAACTCAAATTAAAATGTAATACCTTTACTAATAATAGGAATGGATAACCCAAATTGAAAAGTAATGATAAAATTAAAAAATTTGTACACTTAATGGTATATTAAATGTATTATATCATGCAATTTAAAAAAATTTATATCAAATCTAAAGTGAAAATCTTTTTGGATTGAGGGAATATGAATTTGAATTGTAGCCTGTAACTGTTCTTTAATAATTTACAATTACTTTTAAAGATTCTTCAATCACAATAGAATAAAAAATTTGGCCATAGTAGTATGTAGTAAAACTATTGACTTCTTGTATTTAACATGTTAGATAAGGGACAAAGTTGACTTCTTTGTGCAATTAACGTATGTTTTGATATTCATGTGTCAATTCTTTTCCTTACAATGTTCAAAATCTTTCATTGAATCTTGAAATTCCTATACTTTCATTTTCCAAGTTTTAGCAAAACTTAATGACATGTTGTATAAAGAAAATGGCGATCCTACAAGAAAAAAAAACATAATGAAAGTTAGATCTTAAGTAACTGAAAAATAATCCCATGTACTGTGTCATTTCATTGGAAAAATATGCTTATGTTATTGAAACGATTGGCACATCCATAAACAGTGGAAATTGGAAAAATTGAGATACATTGTGCTAAGTACTGATCAAGAATCTACTTCTGTAAAATATGTTAATTTATATTGATGTTAAGAAATAATATGTATAGGCTTTGAAAGGAGTGCCAAGAGAGAAAGTAGAGGTTGCAACAAAATTTGGGGTCAAAATTGTGGACGGGCAACGGGAGATTTGTGGTGATCCAGCCTATGTACGAGCAGCATGTGAGGGCAGCTTGAAGCGGCTTGACATTGACTGCATTGATCTCTACTACCAACATCGCATTGATACACGTATACCCATTGAAGTCACGGTTAGCTCCACTTTCCTTTTTCCTTTTCTTTTCTTTTCTGAGCTTGAATTTGATGAAATGAATTTTCAGATATTCCTCAACCTTATGAAAATTCGTGATATCTATCTGGTAGACCTTCCAAAGCCCAAGAAGCAGGCAAGGTTAGATTAGGAAGTTGTAGCAGGTTGTAGTATTAGAGGCTGATATGCTACAACTATATGGAACCACAACAGACAAATATTTAGGCACCTTTCTTGCTAAAATCCAAAACTTTTGCTACATTTGACAATGATTTAATAAAAAAGAAGAAGAACAGTTTATTTCTCCAGCTTTGTGGACTATCTCTTTATTGATAGCAGTTTATTTCTCCAACTGTGTGACTGTATCTTTATTGATAGTTGTCCCCTTCTGAATCTGTATGAATGCGTGGGATGGTTATTGTTTCATGCACGTGCTGGTTTTTAGGTGTCTTTAGGGTCATGCTGATACAATCAAAGATACTTTTTATTTTTTTTAAGAGAATTGCCGATTAGTTTACTGATTTCTCACTTCAAGTTGATCAGTAGGAAAGAAGTTTGCCCTATTCGCAGAGTTTGCTTCACAGAGCTCCTGATGTTGGCATTTTCTTGTTCTTGAAATTCTCTTTATCCCAGATTGGAGAACTTAAGAAACTGGTTGAAGAGGGTAAAATAAAGTATATAGGTTTATCTGAGGCCTCAGCTTCAACAATTAGAAGAGCACATGCTGTTCATCCAATAACAGCAGTACAGTTGGAGTGGTCCTTGTGGTCCAGAGATGTGGAGGAAGAAATAATTCCTACTTGCAGGTTTTGCAGTTTATCATGCTTTATTACCTTTGACATTTGCAAGAATTGAGAAGTTCTAACTTCATTGTTGCTATAATCTTTTAGAGAACTTGGCATAGGCATTGTAGCATACAGTCCCCTTGGAAGAGGATTCTTCTCATTGGGTCCAAAACTGCTTGAGCAATTGGAGGAAGGTGACGTCCGAAAGGTCTGTGCTTCTTCTCCTTGATTATAAATTTCTTATGAGAGAATATATACTCTTTTAGTTTCGTATAACAGAATATGAGTTAATTGGTAACTTGCTACAGAAAGGTTTTAAAGTTTGTGTGCAAATTTGTTTATACAAAATGACAAGTGAGGTTGAAGTTCCATGCCCCTGAAAACTGTAAAATAGAAATTTTATTTCAAAACTTCTTAAGGCTGCTATATGTGAGATTCTCACAAGCTTAATTTTACCAATCTCCATGGTCATTCTCGCCTCAGTTATGATGGTATTAGGAAAACCTTTCCTCAGTATATGTTTTCAAAGATTTTAGCAAGTTCAGAAAAAAGAAGATTTGAGGAAGTTAGTTATGCCTTCTTTCTTTTCTGCAAATTCAGGATGTGACACGTGAATTTTATTGTGTCTGTTCAAAAGGCTTCTTGCCTAGTAATTCTGATAATTTCTTTCATTTAGTAGTAACTTAAATAATTCCATTTCCATGTGGTGAATACGTATTTTTGGTTCTATTGCAAGATAGGTGCAAAAACCAAATGGTATCACTTTTTCTGCTTTAAAACTTTAAATATCTTAAGGAATATCAAGCCAAAATTTTAAGATACTTATTGAAGAAGGCTGAGCACATGAGGATAAAAGATCAAAGCAGTTCTTAAGATTCTACTGTATGACTATTAGAAGTTATGTTTGGATGCTAGAAGAAGTGTTATGTAAGATTGATAGATTATCAAAAATCAAAATACCTGTCAGATTGTTCGAGCAACTTTGGATATAGGAAACTAGCACTCAATAGGATTGAATATGAATTAACAAAAGATTTGATTCCATACTAAGTTTGATGCAATCAAGACAGCAAGTAGTTGTTTAGTGAAACTTAGAAAGATTTGACAGTCAATTTGATGAAGCTAGCATAAGTCATAGAGGAGCCATGGTGTCCGTGGCTATCTTTTACTACAACCTACATGATATGGATATGTTGCTAAATGTTACTACAATCTTACACCAGAATCATGGCTACTTTTTCCAAATGATATTAATGACTTGGAGTACTGATATCAAATCATTTGAATTTATGAGCCCACGACAAAATTCCCATGGTTGCCAAAAAGTTCAACTTCTTTTGTGTAAATTGTGGAATTATTTGATCTGCATAGACAGATTGAATTTCTGGCATTGATATTTGTAACTGAAGTGGCACTCCATCTGTTGCAGTATATGCCGAGGCTCCAAGCAGAAAATTTGGAGCATAACAAGAAGTTGTTTGATCGGGTGAATGACATGGCTGCAAGGATGGGTTGTACCCCATCGCAGCTAGCATTGGCCTGGGTTCATCATCAGGGAAATGATGTTTGTCCAATACCTGGTACTACCAAGATTGAGAATCTCAAGCAGAATATAGGAGCTTTATCTGTAAAACTCTCAGCAGAAGATATGGCTGAGCTTGAGTCCATTGCTTCAGCTGATGCAGTCAAGGGGGACAGATATGGGCCTGGCATTACTACTTGGCAAATTTCTGATACTCCACCTTTGTCAACATGGAAGGGTACATGAAGACTGTGCTGCAATTATGTCATTCAAGCTCTCTGTGATGCATTTCATTGCTTTGAGGTTCTCCAGGTTGCGTGTTTCAAATAAATTGCAGTCCTTGCAATACTATTATGCACATTTTCTTTCATGAGAGGCATGTAATCTTATTGTACAGTAGCTGAAAAATTGGAGTTTGTTATTTATAAGGATTTCGTTATGTGAGGAAATTGTTATTTCATTTTTGCGAGACAGGTGGACCATGAATGGGGGTAGGTATGTTTGGGGAGGTAAAAGTCATGCCTTCCCAACTAGAGCATATCTGAAAACGTGGTTTTTATTTTTTTTTAAATTTTTAAATTTTTTTTTTTTTAAAAAATATTGGTTAGTTATATTAACTTTTCAAAAGTTAATTGGTACATTCAATGTCACGAAAACATACTCTTCTTACATCTACACTAGGCTAAAACTAACTGATATCCTGACATTTCCTCAACTCACTCGCACAAAATAACACTATAGAAAGCTAACATTTCAACATGCCTCCTTCAAGGAGCATCATTTAAAAGACCTCAATAATGTGAAAGTCTGTGTCATTAAACTAAGCAGTTTAGACGAGCTAAGTGGGTTCTATACTTTTTTCTTTGCGACATTAAAAGCAATGGCCAGAATACGACGTAAAAATCAACCTTAGTTCTCTTCCTTCTTCTTGATCAAAATGGACATAGTATAACATGGTAAAAACTAGAAAGTGTATAGTCTGTATAACATCATCTATTCGAAGTTCATGAGCACAAATGTAATTGATAGACAGCAAATTATGGATTTAAATTGCAGGATATGAAATAATGCAAATGAAGCATTATATAACAAAAACAGAATTTATAATTGATTGGCACTGGAAACAATGAAATTATGAAAAGCAAAAACTTTTGTTTAAAAAAGTCATGATAGGTTGTTTCTAATGTCATTCTTTTGTCATCTTTCGAATTTTGTTGACTCTCTCAAGAATTTTCTTGATTGCCAAGTCAAAGGCATCTTCAGAAATGTTCAATCCAGGCTTTGGATCCACATATATGACTTTGGGAATTAGTCTTATGACCTCATCTTGCATCTTTGAAACGTCATTTTCTAATATCCCAAGCAAAACCTTCTCTATGCTGACCTTGCCATTTCTAACATCATTCTCTGGAATGAAAACCGAATATGCTGACTGATTCTTTGGCAAATAAGATACAAATTGGGTATATGCAGCTTCTGGATGGAAGAAAACAGGAATACATCCTCCTAAAATCGAGTCAAAAATTGATCGTCTTGTATATGAGTCCCCTGAAGGCTGCAAACAAAATCTAGAGTTCAGGAACGTCATCATCACATAGCCTGGATCAAAGCAATTATTATGGCTGTCATTACAGTTAAAGAATATGCATTTGTCTCCTGAAGCCAAGCATTGATCAATAACCATGCCCCGGATAGAATCTTGCATTTTTGGACGTGGTGCACCTACAAATGAGTACAGATAAGGCCTCTTTTGTCTCTTGATCTTCTTCTGCCACTGAATTACCTCTTCTTGACTAGACGGATGGAAATAAGTAGGATATGGAACTGCAATGCTATTACTGCTATCTGGACTTGATTCAATTATCAAAACAGTCATATTTTTAGTTTCAGGCAACAACATTAAACTGCTTCCCCAGTCAGAACTGTTGTCTGTTTGTCTCCTAAAATCCCAGATAATCCTTCCCGCGACAAAGAAGTGGTCTTTTCCCAACATGTACTTCCACTCATCTTGTTTACTGATCCAATTAGCGAAATGTAGGCCATTTGCATCCCTTGATGATATGTTATCATCCCATAAATATCTACCAACATCAAGGCCTGCATAATATGGCACATAGATTGCTGAGGCTACTGATGATTCATTGGTTAAACATTTATATTGCTTCATCTTGTTATGAAAAATGATCTCTAAGGAGAACTGATTTGTCGCATACCAACTATTTTCTTGCAGGGCACCATCAGATTTTGTTATGGGTCCAAAACCACCATTGATCATATCTTTGCACATATCCAACCACTTATTCGAAAAGGAACAATCCTTAATTATATCAATATGGAATACACTAGGAATATCTTTGATATAAATGTATCGTCCAAAGCAAGAATCATGGTTAGTTGACTTACATCTATCACAAAGTAGCTTTTTCGGTATGGGGGATAAGTTCATACTTCCACTAGAATTTTGCACAAATCTTTGTGGAAAAAATTGAAAGCCAAGAAAGGAATTTTGATGATTTCGAAACAAAAGCAAAGGGGGATCATTTGGCCATTCATAGGAGGTTGAATAAAGGCTAGCAAGCATCAGAGAACAGAACAGAAACCAAATCAAGAAAACACCCAATAAACCACCTTTTTTTATAGATTTCCAGCCATTGATTGACTTCCCCATATTCTTGTAGGCCTTCATGCACAATCTTTCTTGCCTTGATCCCTCCTAGAATCTTACAACAAAATGTGCATTGCTTAATGAAGTTAAATACAGGAATTTTCATGATTGATCATTATTCATTTACTTGTTTTTGTTGGAACTTATGAAGCTAACCAAATTAGACCTCCACATTCATTTTCATTTAATGGTGAAGATAATTTTCCTACCTGTTCAGGGCTGCAAATTTGGAAAATAGAGCCCCTACTAATCATTGAGTATCCTCTACCAATAAACTTTTGTAGGTGGATTCATCTTCTAAATTCAAGGAAAAAAAGAAGTAGAAAAACACTAGTTTATATAATATGTACATATATCCTTCATTTATATGGTGTTATTTTGTCTTTTAATTTCTATGATTAGTTATCCAGGTATTCTATTGCACATTTTCATATGATTTCAATTATATGGTTTTACATTTCTTTTACTTTCTATGATTAGTTACCAAGGTATTTATTGTACATGATATGAATTGATTACTAAGTGAGATTTTTTATTTTCTTCTTTTAAATTAAATTGAATTGGTGCGCAAGTAAAGATTTCTCTCCCCCCCCCCCCCCTCCTTCTTTCGGCTTCATTGAATGTGAAATGAAAAAGAGGTAATTCAAGAATTATTATCTGAATATGTGTTAACATGACCACATAAGCAAGAATACTTTTTAAAATATAAGTGTTCTCAGGCACTTTAGATATGATTATCGTGTGCAATAAGAGGGAAAAAAAGGGGAAAAGATTTTTTAAATTGAATGCGTTCTGTCAATTTGTTTACTTTAAGCATATTTTTATCATAAAGATTCTGATTCTACCTTTCTAAAAATGAACTCCAGAGAACTCCGTACAAATTATAATGGCAGGGATTGTGATTAGAAAACTTGATTTAAATTAATGGGGTAAGACCTTATAATATGCTTCTTTTATTATCTCGTAGTCATTACTTGCTCCTCACTGGTTGGAATTGTTTAAGTAATGTAAGGGTTAACCTTTTGGCAATTGATTTTGAATAGTTTTATCTAAATCAGAAGCAAATTATGCGAAGTTTTCTAAGTTTTACAAATTATGCCAATTCCAACTTTAATATACAAACTGTTTGTTTCATGAATTTGATTTGGCACATCATAAAAAATCTGCTTAAACCCATTCAATAAAAACATGCTTTAATGCGCACCTAAGCTTAAAGCTTGGCAATAAGTCCCCGCGTGAGTGCCCCAGTGATAGGGGCGTGTTGTAAGTTTTGAGTTGTAATCTTGAGAACTTGTGGTCGAACCCCCTCACGCATCTGCTTCTAGGAACATCCGTGATTTACATCTCTCATCAACTATAGGATTGGCGGGTGCCACATTTTTAAAGGTTGAATCCCAACTTTGAAGGGTCCCTCATCCCCCGATTGGTGAGGGATGTAAATCATAGATGTCCCCAAGAGCAGTGGGGACATACGTGATTTACATATCTCACCAACTATGGGACTGGTGAATGAGAGACCCACCTTTTTAAAGGATGAACTCCAACCCTGAAGGGTCGCTCAGTTGGTGAGGGAAGTAAATCACGAATGTCCTCAAGAGCAGATGCATAAGGGGATTCGACTATGAGACCTTGAGACTATAATCCAAAACTTACAACACGTCCTTACTACTGGGGCACTCACACGGGGACGAGATCCACCTTTTTAAAACTTGGCAATAAGGGTGACAAAAGCAAATCAACCCAAAAATTGATACAAATTAATCATGTGTCAGGAACTAAATTTGAACTAGTAATGAGTATTTTTAATACTCTGTTCTATGTCTTTTATGTCTTTTTTCACTAGTAACTTTTTTTTCGAAAAACTCTATTTATTTTGGTGTGGATAGCAAAAAGCTTAAAGCTTGGCAATAAAGGTGACAAAAGCAAATCAACCTAAAAATTGAGTTTAACCCACCCATGATTTCAAATTGTTTGGTTGGGTCAGGTGAAGAAAAATGTGTTAGAATATGAAGATGACACGGCGGAGTTTTGAAGAAAAGGGAATTAGTGGAACGACGATGTTTGAGAAGTTTAAAAAGGACGATGTCGTTTTGAGAAAAGAGAAGAAATGAAAAGAAATGAACCGCTCAAATGAATCTTGAATTTACAATTGAAAATGAAGGGACGAAATTAGATTGGAAATTACTGAAAATTGTATAAAAATGCATCTGCACGCTTTTTGTATTCAGACTTGTGAAATGAATTCATCTGAGCTCTCTCTTTTCTCAATTCTCTCCTATTTTTTTTTTTAGTTTTATTTTTCCCCATTTTTGTATAATTCTCTGTTCCGTAATTTTACGTACCCAAACCCATATATGACTTATGAATTAAAATTATTAATTAAAAAAAAAACTAGCAGCCAGCTAGCATTGGTGATTGCTAACGGGCCTCCACTCTTTTTTTTTAAATTAATAATTTTAATAGGTGAGTTGGGTTGGGGTTAATTCACCCCGAATTTGACTAAATCTAAATTTGACCAGTGATTAAATGGGTTAAATTAAGTTATAATTTATAAAATTATAACACATTAGAGATCTAACCCACCTATTTGCTATCCCACTTGGCAATGACACTAAAAAAAAATACTATAAAAGAAGCAGTAATGGATAGATTAAGGTAGGGTTCGGGTACCCTTCAGCACCTGCATGAGAGTTGGTCGTCAAATTTTGATCAAATTATTGTGACTTGACTGAAATTTGGAGACTGTGACTAGTCACAGCAACTGGTATTAAAAATACGTGACATATATTTTAAGTTTGAATTTGTCAATGAAAATCATAATAAATTTGATTAAAATCCGTATTCACAATGAAATTTTTTATTCTCTTACTATTAATTATTTTAAATTTTGCAATGAGTATTATTGTGATTAATAATATGCTATTCAATCTAAAATTTGTAATGAAAATCAACCAAAAATTTCAACTTTACCCAAGTATTAGGCTAAGCTGACAAGGGAGAAATTTGGTAGCTGAAACGGGGAGAAAATGAGGGAGCCTAAAATTTGATCTATTGTATTATTACAATAATTTTTTATTTTTTGTTCTCAATATCATGAAAAATTATTAAATGGGAGCTTTCTAGGTAAAGAGAAAAGAAAGCAGTCCCACAAATTAAATAATGAAGAAGATTCAAAGAGTGGATAAAGATTATCTTCAATAAGTTCAATACACTATGAAAATTGAGTTTTCTTTCCATTTCATTATGCCTTTTAAAAGGATGGACACCGATGGAGGAATTTGGGTGTTTGGGATAAAAATGGGTAGTTTGGATTTGCAAAATCCATTCAGAGTTCCCATCAATAAAAACTCAATAATTTTTATTTTTATTTTTTATTGTACAAAATGCAAACTTAGAATTGAATATGGATTTCACTTTCTACTAAAATGATGGCTTTTTGTGCCTTAATTGTCCTATACATATGGTGTAATTTCCATGTCGAAATAGTACTTACGTGGATTTTGATATTAATTTTTTTTGGGAATAAGTGCTTTGTATTTTTATGCTATGTTTACAAATAACGATAGAAAGCCAAAAAACATACATAGGTGTATTTTTTCTAATTTGAATAAATATGAGCGGTACAAAAATTATTCGTACACAAACAACAATAATCACACTTTTGCTGTCCTCGAGAGCATGAAAGTCCATAGAAATGAAACAGTTTATTATTATGGTAATCAAAATGATGCAATTCTTATAAAGCGATTTCCATACCATCAAAAATTATACAATGAGAATTTAGGCTATGTTTGGTTTGTATTTTTATTTGAAAAAATTTAATTTTTTTAACTATAAAAATAAAATATCCAACCAACTTTTTATTTCAAAATTTAAATTTTGAATTTCCTCTAAAAATTTTCCCACATTATTTCAAATTTTTTTTCTCTCTAATCTACTTTTTCATATCACTTTTTCTTACAAAAAATTCCCACCAAAACTTTCACACATTCCAATACAAAATTCACAAATACGACACAATCGATCCAAACATAGCCATGCAATTTCCCTTTTTTTTTTTCCGCCGAATGAGGACCCCTAATTTCGCTATATAGGCAACCCATGATATTAGATCCTACTAATTTGTATGAAATTATTTCCTATCTATTGAACTGTATAAAAAAAAAAAAAAAGCTTTTGAGTTATTGTGAGTCAGAGCTGTTGGAAAATGGTTTGTAATATAAAAGATAGTGGACTCAAAAGTGCAGAATCTGAGAAGAGCAACTGCCATTTTTTCAAAATTTCCAATTGCCACTTGAAAAGATGCAACAATTCTTGAATGGTTATAACTGAAAAGTGATGTCGATTCATTATAATGGTAAAGAGGCCTCAAATTTCGATAAATATGAGCATTTGGATAGATCAAACATCATCTTTTTGCACATCATTCTTGTGAGAACAACCTATAAACTTGCTCTATAGTTGTTCTTGAGTTTATTGGATCCTAGAGGTAATTTGCTTGAGAAACTTGGTTAGCAATCTTAGCGGGGGCAAATAAAAACTTAAGGAGAGTGTTCAACACGCCTTAAACTCATCCTAAATATCTATTTCCCCCAGAAATCTTTTTACTTGATCAAAAAGTGCAGAAACTGCTTACTCACTATTAGTTCTACATTTTTTTTTTTGTAATTTTCTGCATTTTTTCTGCATCCTAGTTTTGCATTTTATTTATTTATTTATTTATTTTTTTGCAAATTTCTGCATTTCTACTTCAATCTTAAGGTTTTATTTTGCATTATCATGGAGTGCATTGGAGATTTGGCATTCAAGGTGATGAACCAAGACTTTGTGAAGTTGGAGAGGTTGGATGGCACCTAAACCAACTTCAACTGGTGGAAAGCCAAGATGATGTTTTCCTAACAGCACTCAAAGTTGCATATGTCTTGGATCCCTCACTTTTGGACATTGCAGCACCCAAAAATGATGATACTGAAGAGATTCACATGCAGAGGCAGAAGACAAGATGATGAAGTGGTATATTGCGGTCATATCCTCAACACGTTATCCGATCGCAATCTCTTCACAACCGTCAAGAAACCAAGAGAGATTTGGGCTGCACTTGAGAAGGAATATGCAAGCCAAAAACAAGGCGAAGATAATTTCCTTGTTAAAAAGTATTTTGAATTTAAAATTATTGATTCTACATGTATTATTGATCAAATTCATGATTTACAAGTTATTGTTTCTAAACTTAAAGATTTTGTTGTTGAGATTTCCGAATCCTTGCAAGTAGGGGCAATTATCGCCAAACTACCTTTTTCTTTGAATAATTACCAAAATAAGTTGTTGCACACTATAGAAGTCTTGACTATAGATCAAGTTTAGAAACATATGAGAATTGAGGAAGATGCTAGGATCTTTCATAGTAAAGAATTGGCTAGTAAATCCTAAAGTGAATTTGGTGAATGAAATCATTTTAAAAATTTTAAAAGAAATTTGAAGATGCTAATTCTAGTGACAAGAAAAAGAATAGAATGTGCAATAATTGTGGTAAAAAGGGACATTATAAGTCCAAATACAAGTCCAACAAGAAGCACAAGGCTGAAAGTGCTCCAAAGGCTGATCTTGTTGAAGAAAGTGCAGCAATTATAGCCATGATCTCACTCAACATGGTGGCTGAAATCAATATGGCTTCTTTGGCTTTGCCAAAAGATTGGTGGTATGATTTGGGTGCCTCCATTCATGTGTGTAGTGACAAGACTCAATTCAAGAGTTATGAACCTCTTGAAGACATGAAGTGCAAATGGGCAATGGTACAAGTTAGTGTGGAGTTACAATTCTCTTTCGGCAAAAAGTTAGTGCTTACAAATGTGCTCCATGTTCCAGATATGAAAAAGAATCTTGTATCCGCAGATATCCTCAACAAGAAGGGTCTTAGGGCTGTACTTGAGTCAAATAAAGTTATCTTGTCTTAAAATGGTGTACTTGTAAGAAAGGCATATTCTTGTGATGGCATGTTTAAGTTGAGTATTATCAATAATAATAGTGATGATTCTCTTTATATTGTTGATTCCTCTTATTCTTTGTGGCATGATAGATTAGGACATGTGAATCATAAAGTAATTCAATTTATGACTAAGAATGGACTAATATCATTTGATAAAAATGTGAATAATAAGTGTGAAACTTGTATACAAGCCAAAATAACAAGGTTGCCTTTTCCTAAAGTTGAAAGAAGTTCACAATTACTTGATTTAGTGCATTCTGATGTTTGTGAACTTAATGGTTTCCTAACAAGAGGTGGAAATAAATACTTCATAACCTTTATTGATGATTGCTCAAGGTTTGTGCATGTTTATTTAATGAAAGCCAAGGATGACACATTTAGTATGTTTAAGACATACAAGACTCTTATAGAAAACCAACACAACAAAAAGATTAAAATATTCAAAAGTGATAGAGGTGGTGAGTATCTATCTAATGAATTCTCAATATTTTGTGAAGAAAATGACATTATACACCAAACTAGTGCACCATATACTCCACAACAAAATGGCTTGGTAGAAAGAAAAAAATAGAACTTCACAAGATATGGTAAATGATCTTAAGTTTAGGTTTGCCAAAGAATTTTTGGGGTGAGGCTTTGTTGGCTGCATAATCGGATCCCATTCTTAAAGACTAAAATGTCTCTATATGAGTTATGGAAGTGAAGGAAACTAAACTTGTCATATTTGAAAATTTGGGGGTGTATAGCATACTATAGGGTTGCAGATAACAAAAGAACAAAGTTGGATCTAGAGTACTTACAAGTGTGTTTGTAGGTTATGCTAAAAATTCTAAGGCATATGGGCTACTTGATATTGATTCTAATTTGATTACAGAATCAAGAGATGTTGAATTTTTTGAGGATAAGTTTCTTAAAGATTCAATGGTCAGTATGAATCCATCAAGTGAGGAAAGTTCTTTTCAAAATGTTGGTCCTTCTAATGGTGACAAAAGAAAGGAAATTGACACTCCAAGTGAACTAAGGAGGAGTCAGAGATGAAGAAAGGAAAAATTATTAACTTCAGATTTCATAGACTCACAATCTATTGTTTTCTTGGTTGAAGGAAATAGGGATTCTCTACTTAATAAAATAGCTATTTTATTAAATGTACAAAGTGATCCTAAAATATTTAGTGAGGCTATGAAATATAGGGATGCAGCATTTTGGAAAGAAATGGTAAATGATGAAATGGACTCAATATTATCTAATAATACTTAGGTTATGGTTGATTTACCACCTGGCTCTAAACCAATAGGTTGTAAGTGGGTATTTCGAAGAAAATCTGCCACATATGGGACACTTTTGACTTTCCACCAGTTGTTGGAGTTATGTCCGTTAGAGTACTAATGGCTTTTATGTACATCAAATGGATGTAAAAATAGTCTTTCTAAATGGTGATTTAGATGAAGAGGTGTATATGGATCAATCAAAAGGTTTTTTGTTACCTGGAAATGAAAATACAGTATGCAAACTAGTCAAGTTCTTATATGGTCTAAAACAAGCTCCTAAACAATGGCATAAAAAATTTGAATCCATTTTACTCTCTTATGAATTTAGGTATAATAATGTTGATAAAGACATTCGTTCTAAATTCAATGAAGAGTATGGTATAGTAATTTGTCTTTATGTAGATAACATGTTTATTGTTGGCACTAATTATAAAGAAATTGTTGAAACTAAGAAGTACTTATCTTCTAAGTTCCAAATGAAGGATCTTGGTGAAGTAGATACTATCTTAGGTATTAAAGTTAAAAGGCATACCGGGGGTTATACTCCTTCACAAGCTCACTATATTGAGAAAATTCTCAATAACTATAATTACCTAAATGTGAAATAAGTTAGTACTCCTTTTGACCCTAATTTTAAGTTGTATGAAAATTTTGGAAATCCAATTGCTCAACTTGAATATGCTAGTGTGATTGGAAGTCGAATGTATGCTATGAGTTGTACTAGACCAAATATTTCATACTCAGTTTGTAGACTAACTAGATATACTAAAATCCAAGTAAGGAACATTGGAAAGTCATGACAAGAGTTCTTGGTTACCTTAAAAACTAAGGATTTAGAACTCTAGGATAACTTTCCAAGTGTACTTGAGGGTTATTCTGATGCTAGTTGGATTACTAGTGATGGTGATAAAAAATCTACAAGTGGTTGGATATTCATGCTTGGTGGTGGAGCTGTTTCTTTGGCTTCAAAGAAACAAATAGTAATCACTCATTCGACTATGGAAGTTGAATTTATAGTTCTATCTTTAGCTTGTAAGGAAGCAGAATGGTTAAGGGATTTGTTGCTCGAAATAGAGTTTTGGCCCTGACCTATGTCTCCGATAGTTGTACATTGTGATAGTGAGTCTACTATGTCTAGAGCATTAAATAAAGTATATATTGGTAAATCTAGACATATAAGTTTGAGACATTCATGCATTAGGCAAATGTTGAATGATGTTGTTGTAATGGTAGTGTATGTACGAACACACAACAATTTAGTGAATTCGTTGACTAAACCTGGCGTGAACCCTTGGATAACTTGTTCCAAAAACTCTCTACACAAGTTCTTCCCCTTGGATCAACCCAACTGAAATCTTTCCTTGGAGATGGTATGTTCCTTGAAGGTGGAATAGGTCCTCAACCCCTAGATAACCTGTACCTAGAAACCTTGGAATCAATTGATGGATGGAATCCGAATTTCCTAGGGAACAAATCTAGGAAATCAAGAACAACAAACACACAAATTCCGAATTTGTGTAATTTGCAAGTAATTACAGAAACTAGAGAGCAATTCTCTCAAGCTTGTAATGTCAAGAACCAAATTTTCATTTCATCAAATCTGCCCTCAAGAATGGCCGACGGCCACTATAAAGATACAAGCTAGGGTTCCTAATTAGGGTTGCTCAAGCTAGGGTTTCTTTAGGGCCAAATGGGCTACATAACTCTTTGGGCTACATGACTCAAATTACCATATAATTAAGACTAAGCCCAATGTTCCTAAGGGGTTCTAAGAAAAATAATAGTCAAGCCAAACCCATTATGGTTACAACTTGGAATTTGGCTCCAAAATCTAATTAACAAGACCCAATTACACTTAGTGCATTAATAAACATGGTCTTGTCAATCTTGGTCTTCTCTCCACCCTTTTGGGCCGTTTGGATGAGTCCATTCAAGGCTTCCTTCATTTTCTTTGTTCTAGCCCTTGTCAAGTGGATCCGAGCTTGTTCTGGAGACATTGCTATTGACATCATGCTTCGGGTTCGAAGTCTCTTCAATGCTTGTTGGATTCATATCAGTCCCCCCTTCTTCGAAAGGATTCGTCCTCGAATCCAGATCATCATAATCTGAAAAGGTCCATCTCCACGTGGATGCAATTTTGTCGATCTCTGTACTGGAAACCTTCCCTTGCGCATATGAATCCACACCCAATCTCCTGGATCAAAAGTGAATTTCTTTCGACCCCTGTTGGCATTTCGAGCATAGGATTCATTCCTCTTCTCAATATTCAACCGAACCTGCTCAGGTAACTTCTGGACAAAGTCAGCCTTGCGCTTGTTTGGTATGTTTGTGCCCGGTATGAAATCAATTGGATGTTTAATTCCTCTTTTGGGCTGCAATCCGGCTGGTAGCTCGTCAGGAAATACATCTCGGAATCCCTGCAATATATTAGAAATCTCAACCGGTAGGTTGGATGGCAAGTCAGCACTAAGTAGAACATTAGATTCACAACACTTAGGAAGAAACAAAACACGATTAGTATGCAGAGAAGTATCAACATGTCGGACATTTGCATAAAAATTTGGTTGTTTCTTATTTACTTGAGTCACTCTCTTTCTCTTTCTCTCAATGTGTTCTACTTCATTTAACTCATATTGCTTAGGCTTAGAATTTTCCAATTTTCCTTCTTTTCTCACGGGTAGTGCAGAATTCAATTTCATCATTTGCCTAAATTCGCCCTTTAAATGTAATTGAGATTCATAAACTTGAGTAGGCGACAAAGGCAGTAAAGTAGTTTTTCTACCATTAACAAAGAAAGTGTACCTATTACTTGGCCCATCATGGAAGCATCCCTGTCAAATTGCCAAGGTCTACCAAGCAATAGGTGACCAGCTTGCATAGGAGCCACATCACACAAAACTTCATCTTTGTATTTGTTGATTGAAAAATTTACAAAGACTTGTTTTGTGACTTTCACTTTTCAACTCTCATTGAACCATTGCAACGTGTATGGATGTGGATGCCAAGTGTGGGCAATTTTAGTTTATCTACAAGCAAAGTCAAGCAATGTTAGTACAACTACCACATCAATAACAAGTATACATACCTTCTCATTGATGGTGCATTCGTGAAAGATATTCGGCGTTGAACATTGTTCTCCTTTTAATCAACATTTAAGGATCGCATAGTCACCAAAGATGGTCCTTCATCGGCCAAAAACATCTTCATCGATTCCCATTTTCTACAAGTGGTGGCATATCTTCATAGTCACTTTCATGTTCACTCTCACTTTCGATCGTGCCATCACCTCGACAACCATAATTCGAGCATTAGGACACTCTCGCATAATGTCCCTTGCCTTGGCACTTGAAGCATGTAACCTCCCGCCGGTTTTCTCACTTCACTTGATTTGAAAGTGTTTGGAACCACGGTTGGAGTAGTGTTTGAGGTATCGGGAGTTGCGGCCTTTTTGAAGTCGATGTTTAAATCCTTCTTAGGCCATGTAGACTTCAAGGTGTTTGAATTCATGGGGTTGAAAAGGTTCGTACCCTCTCCTTAAGCTGCCTCTCAGCTTTCATTGCCTTGTGATACATCTCATTGAGATCTTCATACTCTTGCATCTCTACAATGTGGGCAATATCCTTCCTTAGTCCTCCTAGGAATCGAGCCATAGTAGCTTCACTGTCTTCTTGAATGTTGACTCGAAGCATCGTAGTCTCCAACTCTTGGTAATAGTCCTCCACGATTCTATTTCCGGTGATCTTTTGTAACTTGTTGAACATCTCCCTGTAGTATTGGTGTGGAACAAATCGCTTTTTCATGAGCTTCTTTAATTCATCCCAAGTGCGAATAGGCCCTTCTTCATCACGCCTCCTTTCGGCCTGAATTTTAGTCCACCAGTTACGGGCGTATCCCGCAAATTCAACCACGGCTAACTTGACCTTCTTTTCCTCCGAATAGTTGTGCACTGTAAAAATACTTTCAATTTTATCAGACCATTCAAAGAAAGCTTCAGGATCTTGCTTACCAAAGAATTGAGGAATTTTCATTTTGATACATCCTAAATCGGAATCAATTCTAGGGGTACGGTATTGACTTCCCTGAAATGCCTCGAAGGCTTCATCATCATTATCATGGCCATATGTGGTCTTTGTAGATCGAGAGGATTCGGCTCTCTCAGCTTTGAGCTCTTTGACTTCCTGTTGCAAACCTGAAACCAAAGTGTAAAATTTTTCTAACATCTCCTCATAGGATTCTTTAGAACCCGGTGGTGGTGGTGGTGGTTGCCTCTCCATTATAGCTGCAAAGGTTAGCAAAGGAAATAAAACAGTTTATAAGTCCTCACTTCCCTTCCCAATTCCCCAAATTCACTCACCAAGTGTTTGAGTACTCTCGGGCTTGTATAAGTGAAGGGACGGATTCACACCACTCAATTTGCTCTTCCGTTTCTATTCTTACTCAAACAATGTTACACAAAGGAATTTACAACAAGTTAATGCAGCTGGACAATGAGATTAGAATGAATTCTAAGGAACCAATGAAAAACAGACTAAAGTCAATGAAAACAGTACCAAAATACAAGAATTCAATTTTTTGGTAAGGAATTTGGACAAACTGAATGCAAAACAGAATCTACATGAAAAATCAGTGAGACACACAAAATTTCAGAATTTTGGACCACAACTCACTATTTCACAAAGGAATTTACAACAAGGTAATGTAAGTGGACAATGAGATTAGAATGAATCTAAGGAATACAATGAAAACAGTACCAAAAACACAAGAATTCGAATTTTTTTGGCAAGGAATTCGGACAAACTGATTGCAAAATCAGAATCTACGAAAAATCAGTGAAACACACAAAATTTCAGAATTTTGGATCACAATAATTTCAGAATTTTCGATCACAATTCAAGACACTTGAAGAAAAGAAATTTAGACAAAGCGACTTGCATATTGGTGGTCGGTTTCAGCCCTTCCAAATTCGAATTGGTCAAGGACTTTTCTGGTTCAAAATATGGTAGAAGGGATGTATTTGGATAAGTAGAAGGCTAATCACAAACCGAAACAATCCAAAGCACAATCTGAATTTGAGAGGCTAGAAAGGAAAAATCTGTTTTTCCGAAATCAGAAAAGGATTTTTGGCATGGTAACTTCAAAAGGTCATAACTTTCTACTCCGATATCGGATTTTGCTCCATAAGTACTCAAATCAAGCTCTCGGAGAGATCTACAAGCAGACGGCCAAAGGCAGTCCGTTGGGACTTTGGGGTCAAAAATAACGTTAAGACCACCTCGTCCGCCTCAAGTTTTCTACTCAAGTTCCAACAAAGAACTCGATTTTTGCCCAACAATTTCTTCTTCTCTTTTTTTTTTTTTTTTATCTATCCTTTTGTTTTTCTTCAACTTCAGCAAGGCATAAACAGCAATAATATATGGAAATAATGTAGTAAGGCCGCAAGGGTATGGATTTATCAAGAGAGCAAATATACGGATTTATCAAGAGAGCAAAGATATGGATTTATCAAAAAAAGCCGAAACCAACACATGAATAAGAACAGAATTTCAGCAAGGCATAAACAACAATTGGATAAGCAAAGGTACGGATTTGTCTAAGATGGAAGCAAGCGAAACCAACACATCAATACAAGAATGAATTTGCTTCATCAATACAAGAACATACCAATGATGATGATATTCAAAACAACAAGAAGATTGAGGAGATAAAGAACATACCAATGATGATGATTTTTTTTGTTCGTAAAAGAAAAGATATGAACAGCTTGGGAACCAAGATCGCTCGATACCAAAATGGCGTGAACCCTTGGATAACTTGTTCCAAAAACTCACTACACAAGTTCTTCCCCTTGGATCAACCCAACTCAAATCTTTCCTTGGAGATGGTATGTTCCTTGAAGGTGGAATAGGTCCTCAACCCCTAGATAACCTGTACCTAGAAACCTTGGAATCAATTGATGGATGGAATCCGAATTTCCTAGGGAACAAATCTAGGAAATCAAGAACAACAAACACACAAATTCCGAATTTGTGTAATTTGCAAGTAATTACAGAAACTAGAGAGCAATTCTCTCAAGCTTGTAATGTCAAGAACCAAATTTTCATTTCATCAAATCTGCCCTCAAGAATGGCCGACGGCCACTATAAAGATACAAGCTAGGGTTCCTAATTAGGGTTGCTCAAGCTAGGGTTTCTTTAGGGCCAAATGGGCTACATAACTCTTTGGGCTACATGACTCAAATTACCATATAATTAAGACTAAGCCCAATGTTCCTAAGGGGTTCTAAGAAAAATAATAGTCAAGCCAAACCCATTATGGTTACAACTTGGAATTTGGCTCCAAAATCTAATTAACAAGACCCAATTACACTTAGTGCATTAATAAACATGGTCTTGTCAATCTTGGTCTTCTCTCCACCCTTTTGGGCCGTTTGGATGAGTCCATTCAAGGCTTCCTTCATTTTCTTTGTTCTAGCCCTTGTCAAGTGGATCCGAGCTTGTTCTGGAGACATTGCTATTGACATCATGCTTCGGGTTCGAAGTCTCTTCAATGCTTGTTGGATTCATATCAGTTGACTAAACCTCTTGTGAGAGAGAAAGTGAAAGTGATAACATTAGGAATGGGATTAAAACGCTTGAACTAGAACTACTAGCAATGGGAATCCAACCTTCTTCTAGTACTATCACTAGATTGTAAGGTTTAAAGGGTAATAACAAGTTGCTAATAAGTAGTTATGAACACTTGTAATTTGTGTATACCATTCCAAGGTACTAGTGTTTATATGTAACTCTTAAATGAGTAGGTTGAGAAGTAATTCTCTTAATGAAGCCATTTTAAGTGCTTTTATTGTCCTTTGAATGCACTAAGTTAAAGTTTAAATAGACTTCACCTAAGTGATCATAAGGAGTGGTGCTGCTTCTAACAAAAGTTTGGGGTAATCTTTTGTAATTGATCATGATCTAGGATGGAGCACATGGCCAGTAATGGTGCTAAATTTTGTTGTGAATGAATTGTGTATAAGAGGTTCATGTGTGTTCTTATATCTTTTTGGTTCTAAGTTTTGGTTTAAGCAATCTAGCCACCTTGGCTTAAGCTAAATAGTCATTTATGTACACTAAAGAAAAGTTTAAAACAAAAGTTACTTTTCTTAATTAATGCATGTTTTCTTAAGTGTTGATTTGATGTTTATATTACAAACTAAGTGGTGGAATGTTGGAAAATAGTTTGTAATATAAAAGATGAATATGAGAAGAGCAACTGCCATTTTTTTTCAAAACTTCCAATTACCACTTGAAAAGATGCAACAATTTTTGAATGGATACAACTGAAAAGTGATGTCCATTCATTACAATAGTAAAGATACCTCAAATATCTATAAATATGAGCGTTTGGGTAAATCAAAAATCATCTTTTTGCACATCATTCTTGTGAGAACAACCAATAAACTTTCTAAATAATTGTCCTTGAGTTTCTTATATCCTAAGGGTAATTTGGCTTAGAAACTGGGTTAGCAATCCTAGTGAGAGCAAATAAACCTTAAGGAGAGTGTCCAACATGCCTTAAATTCATCTTAAACATCTATTTCCCCCATAAATCTTTTTACTTGATCAAAAAGTGCAGAAACTTACTCACCATTAGTTTTGTATTTTTTCTGCAATTTTCTGCATTTTTTGCTTCAAGAGCTATAATAATCTGTCCAAAATAACAACAACAACAACATGAAAATGTAAGATTGCTTTATATATTGTTAAGAAATTGGTAGGAATTGATATATTATGAAATTCCATTAATAGATTAGAATACCTATGTTATGTTACCAAATTGGATTTACAATATTGTTCAGGGGTAAGTAAGCTTGGTATTTTGTTTTTCTGTTTTTTTTAATGTTTTCTTTACAATATTGTTTAGGATAAGTAAGTTTGGTATTTTTTTTTATATTTTCAAATTTTTTCTAAATTTTTTTAAAATGCTGATGTGTTATTAGTAACTGATAATAATTTTGTTAAGTTATGATATTGGGCGAACAATCTTGACTGGTTACTATTGTTTTGTAATTTTTTTCAAAAATTATCTTTGAAATCTAATTTGTTATTAATAACTTGAAATTGGCATATCTATTTTTTTGGTATATACTCTCTTAGTTCCAAAAAAAAAAAAAAGTCTACTTTAAAACTTTTTCTTGTCCCAAAAAAAGAATCCATTTTTAAATCAAAAATTTAAAATATCCTTAACAAGAATAATTATGTATACTCAAAATTTAAAAGTAAGTATAAAAATGTAAAATTATACATTTAGTAATGTATTAAATGAGTTGTATCTAATAACTAATAAAAAGTTATATCTTACCTAAGTGAACTCTTTTTTTGAGACGGATGGAGTATAAAAGTGTAAAGGTGGCTTCTGAATTAAATATTAAAACTCATGAATGCCTGATGACTCATTGGTAGGAACATGTTCCATTTAGTGTTATGGCCTCCACAACAAGATAAATAGCTAGGACCCAATGTAATGGCTTACATAATGGGATAAATAGTCAGCAGTGGATCTAGTTAAACCAAATGTGATTTGGGTTATTTTTGAGCTTTATAAATAAATGAAAGAATGGATGATTATTACCTATATTGTTGCCTCATATTTTCTATAGATGTTTTATATGTAATGTTTATTTTGAAATTGTGATTTACTTTCAAATGTTATATTTTGATAAAATATTTCTGATAATGTTTTCTAGATAAGCATGCTTATTTCTATAAGGAGATACCCATCTTACTTAATGTGCAAAGATTCGCTCATGTTATGTGGTTAACTATTTTTGCAAATTAAGTATTGTTTGGGATTGAGTAACAACTAATATAAGATTTTTGGATAAAGAGTGAAATAAATATAGGCTAAGATAATTATGTTTTTCTGAATTTTTGGATATCTAGTTTTTAAAATATTTGACATTGTAGAATTGTGATGGTTAGATTTGATTAATATAAAACTTGATGAATTATACTATTTTTATATTTGACGAATATGGAATTATGTTTTTGGTTTAGTTATTTTGAGTTATTTCAGGTTGCGTATTTTGGGCTTAATATTTTAAAAGTAATGCCGTGTCATATCCTGATATTGCGGCATGATATTAGATCCTACTAATTTGCATGAAATTATTTCCCATCTACTAAACCATATTTATTTAGTTGGCACTAGCAAATTATTGATTGGTGGAAGATTGGCCGTTTATGCTCTGTAACTGTATGTATGGCCCTTTGCTAATTGTGGTAGAACCACCAAAATCTGTTGTTGAAGACAAAACTAGTTAACAGAGGTATACAATAATTTGGGGAAATTTGCAAATATAGCACCTTTTTCCATTGACTTTGCAAATATAATACCTTCCTTTTTTTTGTTTGCGGTTATAACAAGTGAAGGCTGTTTGACCTGCTATAAAGACCAGAATACCCCTCTGTTCTAAAACTCAAAGAAATAGCACTTTAGTTCCTTATTACACTTCAAGATTTTAGAACGAATTTTTCAAAACTTATTCGTCTTCTTGTTTCATTGATTCAACAAAATTTGTTTGCATGCCCAATTGTTCGCACACCCCATTGTTTGCAAGTTGCAATGTTTTTTTGTTTATATTTGAATTGGGGTTGAACAAGAAATTGATTGAGCATACGTCGAAAAAAATCGAAAAATTTTGAGTTTTGGGTTGATCAACAAGTTGGGTACTAGGTCGAATAATAATTGGTCAAGTATTAGGTTGAGTTTAGGTCAAGTATTAGGTCGAGCAATAATAATAATTGGTTGAATATTGGATCGAGTTCTCGAATGATAATTACTAGGTCGAGTACTAGGTCGAATTTAGGTCGAGCTAGACCTAAATTTCACCTAATACTCGACCTAGTAATTTTATTGTGATGGGCCAAGTTTTTACTATGGCCAAGTTTAATTTGACCTAGTAATTATCATTCAAGAACTCGATCCAATATTTGACTAATTATTATTCGACTTAATACTCAACCAATTATTATTCGACCTAGTACTCGACTTGTTGATCGACTCAGAACTCGACCTAGGGCTCGACCTATGTGTTAATTTTTTTATTTTTTTGACGTATGCTCAATCAATTTCTCGTTCAAACCCAATTCAAATGTAAACAAAAAACATTGCAACTTGCAAACAATGAGGTATGCGAACAAATTTTGTTGAATCGATGAAGTAGGAAGACGAATGAGTTCTGAGAAATTCGTTCTAAAACTTTAAAGTGTAATAAGGAATTGAAGTGCTATTTCTTTGCGTTTTAAAAGAGAGGGGCATTTTGGTCTTTATAGTAGGTCAAACAGCCTTGACCTGCTATAACTGCAAACAAAAAAGGTAGGTGTTATATTTGCATAGTCAACTGAAAAAGGTGTTATACTTGCAAATTTCCCAATAATTTGGCAATCCACTCCAGTCTTGGTCAGTCTACCATTTGTTTTTGACTAGTTTTTAGTACCTCGCTCAATGAGTGAGTGCTCAGTTAAAATTTTTAATGATTTTTTTTAAAGTTTTAGAACAGTAGACTGACTAATGATTAACACAAGTTTTAGAACGGTAGATTGACTAATAATAACTAATGATCTTTTTTTTTTAAATAATTTAAAATTAACACAAGTTTTATACTAATGGTGCTAATTGAAATATTGAAAAGTTCCTTTTTGAAAATAAATAAATTTGTAACTAACAACTAATATATATAAAACTTAATGCTACATAAGAAAGTGAATTTTATTGGAACAATTGAATTTAATATGATAGACTATAAATTTCTAATAACTAGATATGTTTTTAGTTATTATATTTGCATGAATTTAAATGATTTTGATAGTTCATTTTTAGTTAGTTTTGCAATGATTAATAATTAATGATAAGTAAAAAAAATCTCTTGTAATATTTTTAACAATTAATGATAAATGAAAACTAAAATTTAATATTAAGTTTTATAGTGTTTTATTTATACATTAATATATGAAATATCAATGAATAAAAAACTTAAATTGATAGGAATACTTATTAGAGAAATATGCAAGTTTATGGAGGTCATAAAATTTATATATTATTTTAAAAATTGAACTATCAATTGCATTCATAATTAAAAGTTGAATAATAAAAAATATTATTTGTTTACTTAAAATAATAAAAATAGTGATTTTTTAAAGAATAAATTCAAGTAAGATTTAAAATAAATAGTTTAAAAAATAATGAAATTAGCCTATAAGGATTTCTAATAAATCAATATAATTAATAAAAAAACACATTAAAAGTTTTTAAAACAAACCAAAACTTAAATTGCTTAATAAAGATTTGTAAATATAAAACATGTATTTGTTTGGAATAAATAAATATACCATCTGACATGCTTAGATAAATATATGTTATAAATACCAAATGACAATTGAAATGATTTTATACAATATTTTGAAATAGTACTGGTAGTTTAAGTTAAAATGTTTAAAATGATAAAAAAATTATATTATTTTTAATGTTTATGATCAAATTACATTTTAATTTTTTTAGCATACATATGTGGTGTGCCCAAAATTAACAAAAATTATATAATTATATAAATTAACAAATAAATCCCCATGCATAACAAAAAAATGTTTGATTTATTTTACATTGTGACTATTGATTACATTTGAAAGTAAAATTGAAATAAATACTAATAATTTTTATGTTAAAATAAATAAAATAATATAGAAGCTTTTAAAACAAATTAAAACTCATAAACTTGTTGAAAAAATAGTGACAAAACTTTACAAAATTACACTTATACCAAGAGCAACTTACAACCTAAGAAAAACCTACTGATAGTAGGTCACCATTAAAGTTTCCTTTTTAGAGTATAGATAACATAGCAAGTCATTCATGAATAATTGAGTTTGTTTCATGAATCTAGTTTAACTAAGGCCTCGTTTGGACAGGAGTTTGTATTTGCAAATAAGAAAATTCTCAAACAAAAATAAATTATTCAAACACATTTTTATTTCAAAATTTAAAATTTAAATTTTCTCACTCAAATTCCTCTCACATAATTTTAAAATTTTTTCCCTTTTTTTCCCCTCTAAAATACTTTTTCTATTAAAAAATACTCACTAAAATTTTCACATATTCTAATACAACTTTTCTCAAATAAAAACAATCCAAACGAAGCCTTAGCTTTTTGACTATTTCGTCTGCTCGTTTTTCCCATAGCGGTGGATTTTTCTTCAGCAATTTTGACAGTTGGTTAATGTATCTCAAAACTATTTAGGGTCCGTTTGGATAAGGCATTTTTATTTGCAAATGGAAAAAGTTGTATTAGAATGTATCTTAAACTAAGTGGGAAAATTTTTTAAAATTATGTGAGAGGAATTTAAGTGGGAAAATTTGAATTCTAAATTTTGAAATAAAAATGTGTTTGGATAGTTTGTTTTTGTTTGAGAATTTTCTTATTTGCAAATGAAAATAGCTTGTCCAAACGCAGCCTAAGTTTTATGATATATAATGATTTGCTGAATGTTGTTATTGTAACAATGGACTTTAGTTGAACAATTGAGTATTTATTATATTGTCTCATAACACAGTGCTATATTCTTTGCTATAGAATTAAATATAATTCATTGATATGAGTCTATATTTAAATAATGCTTCATTGTTCACTATATGGATAGGCAAAAAAATACAGATTTATTTGATTGTTATTTTTTTAGATTATAAATATCATTATATATTAGGATTTTAATCAATGTAATTATGTGCTAATAACCAAATGGTTTTGATTAATCCAATTATAAGAGGAATGTATCTTATTATAATTACAACAAGAACTCATCATCAACACTTACAATAAAATTTTAGACCTGTTAGTAGTAGGCAACAAGTCTAATTTTTCCTAGAACAATATTTTAAAACTTCTATGTAGTACCTCATTCGGTTGAAATATGCCTTATGTATATATGTTTTGAGTAATGATAGAGATAGCGACAAATTATAATGACTGGCGTGGCAATTATAAAAAGACAAAATTATCTATTCATCTTCATTACAAAACACAAAATAATGAGAGATAATTTTGTATTTTCATGGTTGTCACATCAGTCACTATACAAAGTCACTATAATTTGTCATTATCTGTATCATTACTCTTTATGTTTCATTAGTAATATTCATTATTTACTAGGGCCAACGGAATTCATCTAATAAATAAAAAGTTCAATTTTCTTTTAATTCATAAAAAGGGCAAAGCAATTTGGTTTTCCAAACACAATTTTACTTTTCTAAATGATTGTTTTTTAAACCTCATATATACACAATTTTAAAAGTATAAACACGAAATCAAATATGTCTTTGCTTATATTAGGGAGGTGAAATAATTTTGTCCTAAAGTTTTGGTGCCTCATGTTACTCCAGTGGCTAAACATACTTTAGTTATCAAGAAGAAGTTAACATACAGTACTTTGATTGACTTGATTCATACAACTATTGTAATTGACAAGAATGTATTCAAATTAAATATTATTTTTTGTCAAACATATTGTATATATGGTCATGTTATCTACAATGCAACAAACATTACATAGAATGATGATTTGGAAATAGTGTATAACATTACTAGAAAGTGAGATAGTTATTGTGTTGAAATGTATGTGGAGAAGGACATGATCCCAACCTCTGTCGTAAGTCATGGTTCCTTTATTTCACTGTTTAATAGTGTCTCACATCTGAACTCAATGAATTTATTTCCATTATCTACTTCATTTTTGTCCTAAACAAGAAGATTTTGTCCGCCATTTGGTTGAATCAACACCACCTACTTCTAGAGTTGGTTTATCGAATAGTGAGCATGGAGAACTTTTGCAAAATACTACCACCATAGAAGGGAAAATTAGCCAACTCTCTTCACATGCATATCTAATTGAGGTGTACGGCTCTATATGTAAGAATTTTCTGTGGGATTATATTAATTAATGTTGTTTTAGCCTTAGTTTAATAAAGTCAAATATAAAGTCTTTTAATTAGTTTAACGTAGGACTGGCTTGTGTGGGTTGTAGTTAGCCTAGCTCGTGTTGAGAGGGCTAGGGTTCAACTATAAATATTAGTTAAATTCCCTTCTTCGACCCTAATTTTTAATCGAAACACTTTCTGCTCATAAAGTTTATGAGTGAGAAAGGCACTCATCAAAATCAGTTTATTCGGAGGGTCATAGAGGGGAAGAATTTAGCCAGGATCAATATTATTTTTGCATTCAGTTATGGATTAGAAGATTGGTACATGATTTTTTGCTTCTATTTATAAATTCTAATCATGTTTATATTTGATCCATTGGGTTTGTGTTGTGTTGTCTTACATGTGGTATTAGAGTCTAGACATAGATCGTGATTGGAATATTTATACTCTATTTTGTTGTTTGACCCCATATTCAGAATGATCTCGTCAAGACGAGTTCGACGGTGGCCAACTCAACCCCATCCGATTGTGCATGTGATTGAAATAAAAAAAAAGGAAAAAAAGAGGGCGGCACTGAAGGTAACGCTAAGTCACCATAGACCCGCTGGTTGCATGCCCTGCACCAGCTTGGACCTGGCCTCGTGAAATAATTTTTTTCCTTTTTTCTTTTTTTAAGAACCCTTTTTTGGGTGAGTGCAGGCATGTCCGGAGCCCATTTTGGGAGGTTTTGGTGTTGTTGGCTTCGTTTTTTCATGATATACATTTCGATATATAATTTTCATATTTTTAATACCATTATACTTGTAAAAATATGGACAAAATATGTTTTTTTTTTATACTTTTAGCATAAATTTTAATATTTTTCACTTCTATTTTTATAGATTTTTAAACATGTTAAATATGTCAATATGCAAATATTCAGTTTATCTTTTTGTAAAACATGATTACCTACAATTAAATGATGTATTGCCCTTGTCATTTATATGGTTTAAAATTGTATATTTAGTTTTTATGTAAGAAATAAAGTTTAATATCCTTGGTATGAGAGAATTTCATAAATTCAATTGGGCAATGACCGCCAAAGTGGCACACTCACTTGGTTTTATGAAATATCTATCTCATATTGTGGTGGGATGTCTCATTTTCTAATATCCAGTCACACCTCCAAAGGGGGTGATTGGGTATTAGTTCGTGGAGGGATACATGTACAACATGTGCTTGAGGAATGACTGATTCTAATGGTTTATATATCCAAAGGTGGTGAATTCACAAGGGTTGGAATAAGTTCTTATGGCCACTGTTTATGTAGAAAGTTTACAATTGTGTGGCATGCATTCTGTCCAAAGGTGATTGTATGATAATATGTATGACTTTTTGTAGAGTGTACTTATACGGTTTATATTAAGTTGCACTGTTCTTACATATTTTATATTTTTCTTATTATTGGTTACCTTTTTTGTCAATGGCAACTCACTTACTATTGAGATTCTCAATGGTTCCAATTTTAAGAAATGGAAAGATGATTTAATGTTTGGAATGATTATGGTGGATGTGCATGATGCCTTTTATAAGGACAAGCTTGCAGATCTCATTGCAAAAAGTACCGATGCTGAAAAAGAGAAATTTACAGTTTGGAAAAATAGCAATCAAATTTGCTTACTATCCATGTAGTGATCCATTCAGGATTATCTTAAGGGGAGCTTGCCAATCAACTACACTGCTAAACAAATGATGGAGCACCGCTGACATGTATCGGGTTTTATCCAATGTTGAGATAGGGGTCCTTCTACAAACACTTTTCAATATGAGGTATGATGGTACTAGTGAAGTTAGAGATTATGGGTTAAAGATGATAGATTTACAGAGTAAGCTTGAGGCACTTAAGATCACTATTCCTACTTTTATGATTGTCCATCAGGCTCTCAATACCACTCAATCTAATTTCGGGATTATAAAAAAAAATTACAATTCCCGAAATGAGTTCTGGTCCATTAATGATCTCATAGCCAGAATAGTGGCAAATGAAGGGAAATTGAGAGATGAAAAAGGACATCAGGCCATGTATGTTTCTAGTGTTGGTGGTAAGAGGGGTAAGAAACCCAAAACTTCTAGTCATAAAAGTACTCATGAGACCATTGACAACCCTTAGAAGACAGCCCAAAGAAGGAATCTTTTAAGAAATTTGATCGTTGCTTCTTCTGCAAAAAACAAGGTCACGTAAAGAAAAACTGTGACAAACACAGGGATTGGTTAGCCAAGCTTGAGGCTTTAGGTAATGATTCTTTGGCTTTAGTTCGTGAATCTAGTCTATCTAAAACCCCATCTAGTTCGTGGTGGCTAGATAGCGGTGTAACTAATCATGTTACGTTAACCATACAGGGGTTCAAAAATCGGAGGAAACCAAATAAGGATGAATCAAGAGTGGGAAACAACGAAAAAGTTGACGTCAAGTTCATGGGAGATGTCATCTTAATATTATATTTTGACTATAATTTAATATTAACTAACATTTTCTATGCATCTTCCTTTGGAAATAATTTAATTTATGTTTTAAGTTTGGACTAATGTGGCTATTCTTTTGAAATAAAGAACAATATGGTTTCTATGTTTTTTAATTCAAATAAAGTTGGTAGTTGTATTATGTTTTATGGATTGTATAGATTATGTTTATCTCCCAATGATATATACATTGCTTGTACAGTTAAAAAGGTTATTTCCAAAAGGCCTCTACCTAAGGAACAGCTTATACATTATGACATAATAGACTATGCTACATCTCTAAGGAAAGAGTAGAAATGTTGATAAAGGCTAACATCCTACCTACTCTTAAAGGTGACCTAGAGGATTGTGTAGAGCTATAGGGTAAGATGACTAAAATTAAGAAGAAGACAGTAGTCATGAGTTCTGATCTCTTGGAAATCATTCATATTGACATTAGTGTTCCATATATAGTGGCTTTGTGTAGAAATTTTTATTTTATCACTTTTATTGATGACTATTCTTGATATGGATATTTGTACTTGATTAAGGATAAGTCTGAGTCTCTTGACAAATTCAAGATATTTTGGAATGAAGTTGAGAAACAGTTGGGAAAAGTTATCAAAGTCACAGTTTGATAGGGTGGTGAATATTATGGTACGCATGACGATGTTGGACAATTTAAAGGGTCATTTGCCAAACACCTTGAGAATTTTAGAATTATAGCTCAATTCACCATGCTTGAAAGTTCTGAACAAAACGGTGTGGCCAAATGGCAAAATCGCACCCTTATAGACATGATGAAGAGTATGGTAAGTAAGAGTAATTTGACTGAGTTTTTATGAGGAGAATCTTTAAAAAATGCTCTCTACATTTTGAATAGAGTCTAACCAAAACTATTCCATTAACACCTTTTGAGTTATGAACAGGACGTAAACCTAACTTAAACCATTTCAAGGTTTAAGGGTGTCCTGCAGAGGTAAGGTTGTATAATCCAACATTAAGTAAGTTAGAATCTAGAACAATGAGGTATTATTTGTATCCTATCTAGATCATTCAAAAGAATACAAGTTTTATAACCTAAATGACGGCACAAGAATTGTACAATCACAAATAGCTAAATTCTTAGAACTAGATGTGGCTAAAGAGAATACTTGTTCACAGGCCATCAAAGATGATAGTGTAGTGGAGACCATTGTGTTATATTCTCTACCTGTACAGACTATTATGGAGCACAGTGCACCACATGCAGTTATGAAGCCTTCTACATCACAACTTGATTTAGTGAGAGTTGAGGATAATGTCTTTAAGCTTGTGCCTGATGATAGTCCTCAACCTCATCAAGAACAGAATGAGGCTGTGATAGCTTCACTCAAGAGGTCTACTAGGGAGAGACATTCTGCTGTATCACCAGACTACATGGTCTATCTTGGAGAGCATAACTATGACATTAGTTATGTGATAGATTCAGTGACTTATACAGAGGCTGTTTCTTGGCCTCAATCAAATCTGTGGATGGATGCAATGAAAGATGAGATGCAATTTATGAAAAATAACAATGTCTTGGAGCTTGTTGAGTTACCTAAGGGATGCAAGTCTATTGCCTGCAAATGGGTCAATAAGACCAAAAAGAACTGTAAAGGAAAGATAAAGAAATTTAAAGTTACATTGGTAGCCAAGGGATTCACTCAAAGAGAAGAAAGAGACTATGAAAAGACTTTTTTTCCAGTCTCTTCTAAAGATTCTTTTAGAGTGATCATGACATTAGTAGCCCATCTAAATTTGGAGCTACACCAAATGGATGTTAAAACAACATTTTTAAATGGAGATCTTGATAAGGAGGTCTATATAGTTCGACCCAAAGGTTTTGCAGCTGATAATTCGAGGGAGCTTGTATGCAAACTTAAAAAGTCTATCTATGGATTTAAACAGACTTCAAGACAATGGTACTTAAAATTTCATAGAGTTAGAACATCATCTAAATTTGTTGAAAACAAGATAGATTAATGTATATATAACAAGGTCAGTGGGAGAAAATTTATTTTTCTCATATTATATATTGATGATATTTTGCTTGCCAGTAATGATCTCAGTTTGTTGCATGAGACAAAGCAAATGTTGTCACATAGTTTTGATGTGAAAGACCTTGGTGAGGCGTCATTTGTCCTTGGTATAGAGATCCATATGGATCTTTCTCGTTGTTTATTGGATTTATCTCAGAGGGCTTACATAGACCGTGTTCTGGGACGATTCAATATGCATGAATGCAAGCTGAGAATTGCTTCCGTTGGCAAGGGTGATAAACCAATAAGTCCCAGTGCCCTCAAATAGATGTTGAGAAAGCCAAAATGAAAGACATACCTTATGCTAATGCACTTGGGAGCATTATGTATGCTAAATATGTACTAGATTAGACATTGCTTTTGCAATTGGTCGTCTGGGTAGATATTAGGCAAACCTAGGACATGATCATTGGATAGCTGCCAAGAAGGTTTTAAGGTATTTGAAGAGGACAAAAGACTACATGTTGACATATAGACATGTTCAAGACCTTAAGCTAGTAGGGTATATAGATGCAGACTTTACTGGCTGTGAGAATGACAAAAATTGACATCTGGTTATGTCTTCAATTTAGCAGGAGGTGCAGTGTCTTGGAAAAGTGAGAAACCAAAGACAATTTCATCTTCCACTATGCAAGCAGAGTTGATAGCATGCTTTACAGCTGCTACTCAAACTGTTTGGCTCTGTAATTTTATAAAAGAGTTAGTTGTGTTTGATTTTTCGGATAGACCCATACAATCATTGTGACAATAATTCAACAAAGATTATACATTAATAATCATAAAGGTCTCAAGGGATATAAACATATGGAGATCAAGTTCTTGACCATCAAAGAAATAGTACAAACTAGTGACATAGCAGTAGAGCATATTTTCATTGATGATATGGTCATAGATCCACTAACAAAAGGACTTCGCCCATGTGTATTAGAAAGACATGTTGAAAGTATGGGCTTAATTACAACATTAGATGCTATAGTTTCGTGGGAATTTATTGTTATTTATGCTCAATAAAGCTTTCATCTATTCTTTGTTGCATTCAGTGACATTTTTTTTTAATATGTATATTGGCATTTTAATTTAATAAAGTTTGATGAATTTTCTTGTTATATGCTGTATACATATATAAACATAAAGTGCTAGTCTTAAGGCATTGTGTAAACCTTGAGTACGTACTAAAAGGGCATAATTTTTAGTCTGGGACATATCTCTTATACACATAAAGCTTAGTTAACAATAAAAATAAGACATATGAAAGTTCATTGAAGCAATAAAGTCATTCTCTAGTAGCACATAAAGACTTTGTGGCACTAAAAGAGAGAGAATAGGAATTGACAAAAGGGATAACTCATAAAGTGTGACTCTATAGAAGGTGTTATCAAGTTTTCCACATTACCACATTGAGTCTATATTATTAGAGTTAACAACACTTTTGATCATGGATGGCTCTGTGATTACATACGCCATCGCTATGGTTCAAAGGTTGAAGGCTCTATGGGATTGGATTGACGATTAAAAGTAATCTCTAAACTAGCATAAAGGTGTGCACATTAAAGTACAACTTTAATTAATATTCTCCCAAGTGGGAGAATGTAAGATTTTCTATGTGGGCTTATATTAATTAATGTTGTTTTAGGCTTAGTTTAATAAAGTCATATATAAAGTCTTTTAATTAGTATAATGTGGGATTGGCTTGTGTGGGTTGTTGTTAGCCTAGTCCATGATGAGAGGGCTAGAGTTCAGCTATAAATATCAATTAAGTTCTCTCATCTAACCCTAATTTTTAATCAAAACACTTTCTACTCATAAATTTTACGAGTGAGAGAGGCATTCATCAAAGCCAGTTTATTCAAAGGGTATAAAGGTGCGAATTTAGCCAAGATCAATCCTATTTCCGCATTCAGTTATGGATCAGAAAACTAGTACACGATTCTTTGCTTGCTTCTATATCTAAATTCTAATCATGTATATGTTTGATCAATTGGGTTTGTGCTGTGTTGGCTTACACTATATACATTTCAAATTAGAGAAGTCACGGCTAATTATATTCTTGAGCCAATAGATGAATGTGATATTGGCAATAAAAATTCTAACTGGCATGAAGATGAAGACAATGCTATTGTTGTTGGGAACTTTCCAAGGGACAAATTATCTAGTTCACTAAGTGATAAGAAGAGTCACAACTTTGAAGATGTGGGCTTCGATGTTGATATTGAAAGTGATTGTAATAGTAACAATGTGAATTTTGTGAAAAGATACACCCATTTAGGGGAGAGGCTACCTAATAGAGTTACACTTCAAGAGGTTTGGCTTTCTTCATTGATACTAAAGATTCAAATAACAGTGGCCGAATGATTGATGGGATATACAACATATCCATGTATGGAGTAAAGAAAATTTTTTTTTGATTAGGCATGCAATTTGAAGACAAAAGTAGTTCAAAAGTAAATCACTTTGTTCTTTATAAGGCACAATAGGCAATTCAAGGTTGTGGAGTGAAAAACGTAATATGTGGGCAACCAAATGCAAGTTTGATTAAGGAATAAGACTAGTGAAGAGATTCGCCATAAGAAGCCGAGTTGTATGTATGGCGTGTTCGTAATTTTAGAGAATATGCATAAAATGTGGTAGATTATAAAATGGGTTAGAGCATAATTGCATTAGTTCCAATCAAACAAGCCAACATGTAAATATAAGATCTACAATTGTTACCACCCATATCATGGGTGCAATAGGTAGATTATTGTTACACAATGAAAAGTATTTAAAAGGACATAAAAAATGCTCTACATATGTTTCTTACAAGAAGCCTTAGCATTAACACCAAGGAGCCATTAAACTCGTGTATGATGATTGAGAGAATTCATTTGCTTTATTTGCCTAAATGTATGGAAGTGCTTAGATTGTTAAATCTAACAACTGTGCTACAATGGTTCCACCATCCAAATAGTACCAAGAGGTTAAAAACTTTCAAACATGTGTTTTAGGCTTTCGGTTTGACTGTGAAAATATTGTAGAAGTGTAGACTTGTAATAAGTGTTGATGACACTCATTTGCGAGGTTCATACTAGGGTAAATTACTTGTTGCAATAATACACTACGGAAATAATTGTGTTTTGCCACTGGCCTTTATGATTTTCATCAAGGAGACAATTGAAAGTTGGAGGTTATCCATGAAATAATTCAAAGTATTTATTACAAATGATAAACACCAAATATATGTATTGTCCAGTAGATACAAAGGTGTAACAAATGTTATGAAACACATGGAAGCTACGGGATCCCCAACAATTTTGTCACTTTTGATTTTGAGTTTGTTTAGTTTGCTTTTTTTCCAAATCAATTTGTCCGGCTTTACTTTTGTTCCAAATCAATTTGTTCGGCTTTGGCTTGGCTATAAGGATTTTTTGTTAATAGAATCCTATGTGGTTAGGACTAAGGAACTTAAGATGGAATATAAAAAAAAATCCTAAATGTCTCTATTTGATTGGGTGCCTGACAAGAAATTTATTAGGATGATCCTGATAAATCATATTCTCATAAAGAGTATAACAAGATATCTAATGTAAACTTAATGCCATTTAATTTTTAAAAAATAAATGACAAATATTTCACACAAATATCCATTTCAATAAATATTTGTAATCTGAATAGAAATAGTTGGGAAAATGAATATATTCTCAACGCAAGCCATGAAAGAAATTTGATTACTTAAATGACATAAATAGAGAAAAGTAGAAAATAGATTAGACTATTATTTTTTTAAATTTATCATATATTGTACTTAATCTAATTAATTAATAAAATATGATTAAAATATTTGGCTCTTTCAAGAATAAAATTAAATACTTTTAGAAAATAAAAAATGTCATTATGTACAAAAATTAAATGTACATATTATTTCTTAACTTTTCTCATATTTTCTTTTATGCTATTGTTATCAAAAAATAATATCAACACAGAATGATTATCATTCGAAAAAATATTTTTCATCTCTTGTCATGTGGGCATTTGCAATATCATTTTTACTAAAAAAAATAAAACTTAAATTATTTATACTACGGGTGGAAAGCATTGCATTATTATTCGTGTTCTGGCTTCAAATCTCTATTCCAATTTTCTCAATTAGGATTTGTTGAAGGCGTAACCATCTCGGTTGAGGACATCCAAAATTCCTCTTCAATGAGCCTTCCAATGGGAAAAACTGCCTAGTAAATTCTTGTGTTATGGCTTTAAGATCTCTAGTCCAATTTCATGCCTCAACTAGGTGAGGACATTCTTAATTCCTCTTCAATAAGCTTTCCAATGGGAAAAATATCGTAAGACTTAAATTTTTCTGAATTATCAGATATTCAAACTATTTTTTTAAAAAAAGATTGTATCATGGATATAATAATTTTTCTTAGATTTTTCATTTTAGTCAAACGAAAAAATATATATATCGACATTATTGATATTTTTTTATTCATAACATTCTCACCATAAGTGATACTTCAATGTTGATTAAAGTATCACCCGTGGTTTATAGGATTGAGATTCTACAAATAATCGATTTAGGGTAACAGGATTAGATCGGTAGGATTGGATCGTAGAATTGTAATTTTCTAGAAAATTTGAGAAAATATAATTTATAAATTATTTTTAAATAAATTATTAATCAATATATGAATAAATATGTAGAATATTCATGCATAGTTTATAATTAAAAAATCTTACTTCAATTTTTATTTCTTAGAATATTTTATATGATTTTTTCAATATTTCAGTTACCGTCACAATCGAAAAGTATTTATGTTCAATTTATTTATTTATTGTTAAAAAATAATAAAAGTATGATTAAATTAATTAAATTATTTATATAATGATGAATTTTAATTTTACTTAGATATGAAAGTTTTTATTGACTAAATTTAACTATATTTTATTCACATAATAAAGGTAGGCTCGTAGTTAGAATCATGATCGTTTTACTAAATTTGGATAGCAGAATCTTAAGATCGATGAGATCGGATTGGGATTTTGAAAATTGTGGTATCCCTCTACATGAGAAATATTTTAATGTTGAGTAATAATATTTATAGTGACTTTTTCTACTAACTTTTCATAGTGACTAATGTGACAACTATAAAAAGACAAAATCATCCCTTATTATTTTGCATTTTTTAAAGAGGGTGATGATTGAATTTTTTCTTTTTATACTTGCCAAATCAGTCACTATGATTAGTTACTAAAAGTATCATTACTCCTTAATGTTTATCAAGGCGCATCTTAATTGGAAAACAAAATTGCATTGCATATTTTATGGATCCTTTAATATAACTAGTGAAAGAGTTATGTAAAAAGAATAAATCAAAACACTATAAAAAAAAGGTACATAAGGGAATATTAAAGAGAATTATGAACCAAATAGTGCATGAATTACAAGCATAAATATGGGGTTACCAATTGTTATATACATTGCAAAGATTTTTGACAAACTTTACCAACTAAAATTTGGGCAAAAGAGATAGACACTTGCATCAATCCAAAGCAAACACATTTCACACAAAGTACTTAAATTATTAGTACTAATTAAAGAGGACACTATATTACAATACTTGACAATATTGAAAACATCAACCCGGCCAACATTCCCAGGAATCCCAACAACCAAATGATCACTTTGCATCATTTTCTGAGCTGCAAATGAAGGGGGAAAAAAATTATATGTAAATGAAGAAAACTGGGTAGAGAAAGCATATGGAATGCATCATAATAGATATAGCTAGCTTATCAGTAGTAAAGCTAGAAAATTACATTAGTTGGGGGCTAAGTGAATGTGTGAAATTTATAATTACAAAAGTATTCATACACACAATTCATTATTGAAATGAATCATAACTTAACAAATATATATATATATATATATATATATATATATGGATATATTAAATATTAACATTATTATTAACATAATTCAAGAAACTCTCACTAAAAATTATTATTTTAAAACAGCAAATGAAATCAAATAATCATATTTACATAATTTTCTATATTTGAAATTTAGCTGAGATTTGATTTTATTACTTAACTCACAACTGAAGTAACCAAATAAAAAATAGTACTGTAATAGTTTAATCCAAGGGAGTTTGATCAAATCTAGTTAAAATGAGGTGTTCTACCTCAGGTTTTGTAAAATAAGAAGTAGATGGAGAAAAGGTTGTTTGAGTAGGCTTTTTAGATTGGTTTAATTGGGTTTTCATGAATGGAATTTCAACAACTTGAATATAAGACAAAGGGGGGAAATCTTGTAAAGTTTGAGGAACTTGAAAACTTCATCTCAAAATCTTTTACTATTTGAATTTTTGTATTTGAATATGATTCCTTCTTGACGATACTCATTTTGATCTACCTGTCAAGAATTCTTGGGTTAGACAATCTGGTAAAGAATTCTCCTATCTTTTGATTTATTCAATATCAAAATCTGACACAGAGAGAATAGCCTGCTATCTTGCAAAAAATTTGTTTTGAAACAAGGTTTTGAACATTCTTTTGTAAGACCTCTTTAGCAAATTTGCAATCAATTGTAAGTAAAAACTTTTTATTGTATAAATTGTCTTGAAACTTTGAAATATATGAAACAATAGATAAAATTTCTTTTTTAATAGTTGAATAATTCTTTTGAACCCTAAGCTAGACTCCACTGTGAAACCTAACTAACTTTTCATGAATATCTGATTCTAACTTTTGTTCGAGTATAACACCATATCCTATATCTGATGCGTTGGTTTCAACTATCATAAATGCATATGGATGTGGAATGCACAGGCAAGGAAGTGACTCAACTTGTCTTTTAATATCTTTTACTATTTTTGTGTGAACTTCTATCCATGCAGGGGGATTCTTTTGTAATCTTAGAAATAAAGAAGCATATTTTTGTCTTAGTTTAGGAAAGAAGTCGGAAATATAATTCAAACATCCTAAGAATTTTTGCAATTGATTTTTATCTTTAATCTCGTTTGGAAATTTATCTTTAAATTCTAAAATTCTATTAATAGGAATAATAGTACCTAATTGAATATTATGTCCTAAAAATCTTACTTGTGTTTGAAATAATTTCATTTTAGTAGCCAAAACTACTAAACCATTTCTTTTAATAACATTGAAAAATATATTTAAATATTTAAAGTGTTGATCTAAAGATTCAGAAAATGCTAAAACATCATCTATGTGTACAATAATATAGGTTGAATAAGGATTAAATATATCGTTCATAATATTTTGAAATTCAAACGAAGCTTTCTTTAATCCAAAAGGCATTACATTCCATTCATAATGTCCAAAAGGAATTGTGAATGCTATTTTATATCTATCTTTTTTAGCTATTTGAATCTGCCAATAACCAAATTTCATATCAAATTTTGAGAAAATTTTTGCAGTATATAATTGAGTAAATCTCTTTTATTGGGAATTGGATATCTAATCTACTTTAATCCCTTATTTAAAAGTTTATAATTAATTACTAAACTAGGAAATCCTCGTTCTTTCTCTGCTTGATTCATGACATAAAAAGTAGGACAACTCCAAGGTGACTTTGAAGGTCTAATTAACCTTTTTTCTAACAAAGGATCTCTTTTTTACAAATTTATAATAATTTTTGATTCATTTGAATAGGCCTAGCTTTTTTATTAATATTCTTTCCACTAAAACCTTCTTCATAGGGTAATTCTACCTCGTGCTTTTTCCTATTCCAAAAAGCACTAGGTAAGTTTGAACATACTTCTTTTTTGAATAATTCTTCTAACTCTAAAATTCTTTTTTGTAATTCATCATTAGTATTAGATGATATTAAAAAAATTTATCAATAGAATAATTAGTCAAATTAGATTTTATATACAATAGAAAATCAAGTAGAATATCTAGTAAAAAAGATAGATTCAATTCCTAAAAAAGAAAACCTAGATTTCCACAAGATGTGGCAATTCCTCATTTAAACCTAGGACTCTACCTAGAGAACAAGAGGAGGAAATTACTTCAAAATTTATAAGTAATTCAAGTAATTTACTAAGTAGAATATCTAGAAATATTCAAGAAATTCAAGAGAGTAAATCAAGTAGTTCTAAAGCTAGAATTAGTTGCTTAGAACAATGTAGAGAGCAAGAAGATTCTGAAATAGAAATAAATTCAGAATATTCAAGTGAAGAAACTGAAAAAATAAATTTAATAGAACAAGAGTTTCAAGATGAACAAGATTTAGAAATTAACAGAATTAAAAGATAGAAAAAATATACTAATAAGAATAATTGGAAAATAGCAAATACTAGGACATATTATCCTCGACCCACTCCTCTAGATATTCTGTATCAAGAAATATCTAAATTTATTACAAATAATTGTAGTGGTTATTCAATATATGAATGGAATATAGATGGTAAATTTGAATATGCAATATTAAATACATCACAAGAAATGGGTATGACTAGAATGACATATAAATTAAATAAAGTAAAAGAAAAAGATGCTGCTTGTTTACTTGCCACTAGCTTTACTGGTCAATTAAATAATTGGTGGGATAATGCTTTAACACTTCAAGATAAAAAGACAATTTTAGACCATACTATTCAAGTAGAAAAATAACAAGGACAATAGTAAATGAATCAGATACTTGTGATTTCCTAATATTTACAATAGCTATGTACTTTGTAGGAAATCCAAGGGAAGAATTACAATATTCAAAAGTGTTTTTAACAAATTTAAGATGTCCAACTCTATTGATTTTAGATGGTATAAATATATATTTTTTACTTAAGTATTAAGACGTCCAAACTGTAATGCACCTTTCTAGAAAGAAAAGTTTATTACAGGATTACCTATTTCATTTTCTCAAAAAATAATGATTAATTTACAAAAAGATGGGTACATAATATATTCATTTTGATTCTATTACATTTGGTAAATTATTTTCTTTCATTTAAAAAGAAGGATTAGCTTTATGTTCAAAATTGAAAATTCAAAGTAAATATGGTAAAGAAAAGAAAAAATTAGGAAATTTTTGTGAAGTTTTTGGTATTAAATGTATTAAAGCTCCTTCTATTCAAAATAGAGAATTAATAAAATATAAAAAAAAATCCCAAAAAGATTAAGGATAAAGGTAGTAAGCAATATTATAAAAAATCTAAGAAAAGAAATAGTAATTGAATTAATTGTTGGAAATGTGGTAGATTCGGCCATATATCAAATCAATGTAAGATTAAGAAAAAGAATAATGAAATGTTTCATGAAGATAAATTAAAAGAAAAAATGGTAGCTTTATTAATCCAAGATAGCGTTAGGAATGATGAAATAATTCAAGATGATATAGATTCTGATCTAGCATAGAATCTATAGAAAAATGTAAATGTATTAATGTAATTACAAAAGATAAAAAAGAAATATTATTTGAATTGATAAAAAAATTAATGATTTTTTTTCCCAAATGTAATTGATTGTATTAATTGGTAAAATTATAAGTTAATACAGTACATGGTAGGGTCATTGAAGACCTCGTCCTAACTCAGCGAACCTAATCTAGTAGATCACGGTTAAGACCTTGCACCCCAATAAAATGGGATTGCACGCCCTAGCTAACCTAGCTAAGAGTACCAAAATTCCTAGCTTGTTGGCCTCTACTAGCACAGCTCCTCTGATGAACATCACAGAAAAAAATTAATGATTCAAATGCTAGAATAGAATATTTAAATAAATTAAAAGAATTAATATTAGAAGAAGAAAAACCTAATTCAATGGAAATAATAGAACCCGTTGGTATTTCCAAATTATTAGATAAATATCTAGATAAAAGTACTTTCAAAGTAGGAAAAACTAAATATATTCAAGAAAAAAAAAATTTTAAAAATCAGATTAAAAAAATTACAAAAGGATATATTAGAATTAAAAACAAAAAAATTTAAAAATAGAAAGAAAATTGTCTTTAGTCAAAAAGGATATTCCTTCTACTTCAAAAGTGGATATAACAGAAGAAGCAGAATTGGAGCCTTTAGGAAGCGTTCAAGGGTTAACTTTTCTTCAAGTAAGTAATACTGAAATTACTAATCAAATGTTTATTCAAATGATTAATAGAATAGAATGGCAAAAATGGTATTATTTTGTTACAATAGGAATTAATGATTTCAAGATTACTGTGCATACTATGTTAGATAGTGGTGTAGATGCTAATTATATTAAATCATTCTTCTAACTCTAAAATTCTTTTTTGAATCCTACTTTCTCTTAGTTGTTCTTTTATCTTAGCATACGAATATTCTTCTTTAAGAAAATCAATTTGTTTTCTTATATGGCTAAAAGTGTTTATTTGTCTAAATATTGAATTAATTCCATTTTTTTACATTTCTTAGGAGAATTGAATTTAAATGATATATTTTTACCCATAATCTTTGTGTGAATACCTTAAATGATATTTGTAATGCGGTTAAGGAGTTTTTTCAATGTAAGCAAATGCTTAGGAAGCTTAATCATACTTTGATTACATTGATCCCAAAAGTCTCCTCTTCGGTGTGTGTGTCACAATTTAGGCCAATAAGTTTGTGTAATGTGGTTTATAAGATTATTTCTAAGATACTTACTGATCATATCAAGGGGTGTCTTGATAAGTGTATTAGTCCTAATCAATCTGCTTTTATTCCTGGTGGACAAATACTTGATAATGTGATTGTCGCGCATGAGAGCTCATACTTTGAATTCCTTGAAAAAAGGGAGGAGGGGGTACATGGCTTTTAAATTAGATATGGCTAAAGCTTATGATAAGGTGGAATGGCGGTTTTTAGAGCAGGTAATGAGAAAAATGGGATTTGCTTGGAGTGTGGTGCAGTGGATTAGGGAATGTCTGTCAATGAGTAATTTGTCCATTAATATTAGTGGAGAGGCCTGTGGGTATATTCGTTCTACTCGAGGCATTCCGCAGGGGGATCCACTTTCACCTTATTTGTTCTTGATCATTTCTGAAACTTTATCATATTTTATTCATTAATCATGTGCCAGAGAGGAGTTTAAAGGGATGCGGGCTAGTAGGAATGGACCTATTCTGACGCATTTATTTTTTGCCGATGATTCCTTGTCATTTTGTGAGACAATTGTAGATCAAGCTCATATTGTGCATCAGCTTCTTCATTCTTATAGTCAGTGCTCGGGTCAAGCTATTAATTTAGATAAATCTTCAGATTTTTTAGTCCTAATGTCTTTAGGGAGGTTAGAATTCAAATTTGCCAAGTTATGGGGGGGTGTGAAGGAGCAATCGAATGCTTGGCACTTGGGGTTGCCTATGCGGATTGGTAGGTCGAAAAGGGAGGTTTTTCAGTTTATTATTGACAAAGTTCAGCATTGAATTTAGAATTGGAAGTAGTAGTTTTTGAGTTTAGCTGGCAAGGAGGTTCTTATTTGAGCAATGATTAATGTTTTGCCCACATATGTCATGGGTTGTTTTAAACTTACCAAGGGAGTGTGTCAAGAAATTTGCCGTCTTGCGGCGAATTTTTGGTGGGGTGCTCATCAAGATGCAAGGCAAAAGATCCATTGGGAGGATTTTACAAAAGCAAAGAAGGATGGGGGGTTGGGCTTTTAAGAGATACAAGGTTTTAATGATGCTCTACTTGCGAAACAATTGGCGTGAGTTATCAATCATCCTGAGTTATTGATGAGCAAGGTCATGAAAGCAAAATATTTCCCGCATACAGATGTGCTGTTGGTTGCGGATAAACAAAATGCTTCATGGCTTTGAAAGGGTTGGATGGGGGCAAGGTATATTCTACGAGGGGAATCCTCAGTGGGCATCCAGAGTTATTCAGTGAAGTTGGCGTATAATAAGTTGCAGTAGAATCGGCAAGTTGCAGACCAAGTTCCTGAGTCCAGTACTTCTCGTGAAAGAAGGCCTCGTATGTGGACAACTACTTGGAAGCTCAAGGTCACAGGTAAGGTCAAACAGTTTGTTTGGTGGTGTTGTCATAATATTTTGCCAATACATGATAAGCTGCATCATAGGAAGATCCCAGTTGAGCCTACTTGTCCAATGTGTGGAGTATTGGAGGAAAATATGGAACACCTCATGTTTCATTATTCTAGAGTGAAACAAATTTGGGAGATGGCACAGGTGGATTGGTTCGGGTTCTGCCGCCCGTTTCTTTTCAGCATTGGTGGCAACAACTCTGTTCTAGGCGTGGGGAGAAGGGCTGGGAGGAAAGGATACAATTCACAGCATATCTTATGTGGATGATTTGGAAGAGCCGGAACATATGGGTGTTTTAGAGAGAATGGATGCCAAGTCAGGATGTAGTTGAGCTGGCCAGACATGCGTGGTTGGAATTTATTCAGGCACAACTGGTTGTTTAGATACATTTTTTCCTTTTGTGTAAAGTTTGTGTTCATAGGTGTTGCTTTTGCTGTTTTGGGTTAGGTTTCAAGTGCTTGAGCTAGTTTCTGCTATTTCAGAACTAGGTTTTGGTCCAGGTACGGAGGGCATGCTGCGGAATTTTTGAGGGGTAGGTTGGTTAGCTAGGATCATGGGAAAGATCAGTGGCTGACGACTTTTTTGATGGGAGAACACGATATGGAGGTAATAGTTACCCTACTAAGAGGGATTCTTGATGAAATCCTAAGGGCCAAGACAACTACAACTCCACATGAAGCCGACCATGAAGCTAGGCATCCACACTTAGATTCTTTGCAAGGGATTGGTGGTCCTATTACAAGGTCAAGGACTAAGAGAATGCATGCTGCCTCAATCTCTTTCATAAATGAACCATGGAATCCAAAACTAAGGTAGCAAGGAAGACTTCCGAACTTAGCTCATCATTTGTCATTCTAGTCATCCATGAAGAATCAAGAATGAAGGATCAAGTGTGGTTGATTTTCACTTGTGTAATTAAGATCCTTAGACCACTTCTCATCACAATCCAAGTTCGAATTTGGAAGGTTGGCAATTCTAGTTCAACACTTGTCATTTTACTTAGTATTGTAAATGATGAGCCAAGTGTTGTTCATTCTTCATGATCAAGTTAAAGAAGCTTCCAAATTGGAGTACAGAAGCTTCAAATTCGGCCAAGGCCATGGTGATTAAAAGAATTACCAAATCCACAAAGCTAAATAGGAAATTCTGCTCAAGCAGAATTCAGCCAACACACTTGGATTAGTTTTAGGAAACTACTTGTTGTTTTATTTCCTTTTCTTATATTAATTGTTTCTTTTAAGTAATAGTTTCTTTAGTTAGTTTCCTAAAAAGCTAATCCAACTAGGGAATGGCTTTCTTAATTCTTACAACTTGTAAACTATAAATAGAGGCATTCAGCCACAATGAAAGAGGAAGAATTTTGACAATACAAACTTGAGAGCTTTGTAGCTTTTCTTTGAGTTCTAGTTTAGAACTTGCTTTGAGTCTTTGAGGATAGCCTCTTAGGTTCATGTTTAAACTATTTTGTTGAGTTTCTTTCCCTCAACAATTTGAGTGTGCTTCTTGGTTCCAAGGATAGTCAAAGTTCACATCTTGGGTCTTTGATAATTCCTTCGGTTGTCAAGTGGACAAAAGCAAGGTCCTTCTTCACAAGTTGGAGTTGGTGTCTTGCTAAAGGAAGACTTAGTTCAGCCTAGAGGACGATACTAGGACCAACACTCTGATATAGGTTCGGTTTCTTATCCTTTGGTGTAAGAATTCGTATCAATTCCTTTCAATCTTAGTAGGGTCTTTGTTTCTTCTATGGTGTCGGTTTGTGGGTGGTGGGTTGTCATGTGACATGTTGTCATTTCGTCTTAGCCAAGTCTAGAGCTAGGAAGAGTCCACGTTTGGGGGACATTTGATTGTAAATGTTCATTGTTTCTCAGTTAATATCATTATCGACCGTTTGTTAAAAAAAAAAAAAGAATACCTACATCATCAATTTTCATAGGATGAATCTGATTTAAAAAATGTAATCCTAATATCACATCTTGTGCAATATTATCTACCACATAAAACATTTTTTAATATAGTAATCATCATTACATATGTTTGTAATTAATTTATGTTTTACCGTCAATCTAGTTGAATGGTAGCTGGTAATGTTTCATTAGTTTTCTGACAATATTTAGTTGGAATTATATCAGTTTTAATACAATTAGCATTTGTACCACTATCTAACATATCATGCACAATAATCTTGAAATCATTAATTTCTGTTGTAACAAAACAATACCATTTCTTCCATTCTATTATTTAATCATTTGAATAAACATTGGATTAGTAACTTAAGTATTACTTACTTGAATAGAAGTTAACTCTTGAACGCTTCATTAAGGCTAGGGTTCTACTTCTTTTGTTATATCCACTTTTGAAGTAGAACGAATATCATTTTTTATTAAAGTCAATTTTGTATCTATTTCTAAATCTTTTGTTTTTAATTCTGATATATCCTTTTGTAATTTTTTAATCTGATTTTTTAAATCTTTTATTTCTTCTTGAATATCTTTAGTTTTTCCTATTTCAAAAGTACTTTTATCTGGATATCTAATAATTTTGAAATACTAAAAGGTTCTATTATTTCCATTGAATTAGGTTTTTCTTCTTCTAATATTAATTCTTTTAATTTATTTAAATATTCTATTCTGGCGTTTGAATCATTTATTTTTTTCTATCATTTCAAACAATATTTCTTTTTTATCTTTTGTAATTACATTAATACATTTACATTTTTCTATAGATTCTATGCTAGAATCAAAATCTATATTTCATCATTCGTATCACTATCTTGGATTAATAAAGCTACCATTTTTTCTTTTAACTCATCTTTTTGAAATATTTCATTAATCTTTTTCTTCATCTTACATTGATTTGCTATATGGCCGAATCTACCACATTTCCAACAATTAATTGAAGTACTATTTCTTTTCTTAGATTTTTTATAATATTTCTTACTACTTTTATCCTTAACCTTTTTAGGATTTTTCTTATATTTTATTAATTTTCTATTTTGAATAGAAGGTTTTTTATACCTTTAATACCAAAAATTTTGCAAAAATTTCCTAATTCTTTCTTTTCTTTACCATATTTACTTTGAATTTTCAATTCTAAACATAAAGCTAATTCTTCTTTGTTAATGAAAGCAAATAATTGACCAAACGTAATTGAATCAAATTGAATATATTATGTACCCATTTCTTTTTGTAAATTAGTCATTATTCTTTGAGAAAATAAACTAGATAATCTTACAATAAACTTTTCTTTCCGTAGGTGCATTACTAGACATCTTAATATTGGAGTAAAACATATATCTTTATACCATATAAAATCATACAAAGTTGGACATCTTAAATTTGTTAAAAACACTTTGAAGATTGTAATTCTTCCCTTGGATTTCCTACAAAGTGTATAGCTATTGTAACTATTAGGAAATCACGAGTATTGATTGATTTACTAGTTGTCCTTGTTCTTTTTCTACTTGAATAGTATGGTCTAAAATTGTCATTTTATCTTGGAGTGTTAAAGTATTATCCTACCAATTTTTTAATTGACCAGTAAAGCCATAGGCAAGTAAACAAGTAGCATCTCTTTCTTTTACTTTATTTACTTTATATGCCATTCTAGCCATACCCATTTCTTGTAATGTATTTAATATTTCATATTCAAATTTACTAGTTATATTCCATTCATATATTGAATCACCACTATAATTATTTGAAGTAAATTTAGATCTTTGTCCATATTGAATATCTGGAGAAGTGGGTCTAGGATAATATGTCCTAGTATTTGCTTTTTTTCAATTATTTTTATTAGTGTATATATTTTTTGTCTTTTAAATCTATTAATTTCTAAATCTTGTTTATGTTGAAACTCTTGTTCTATTAAATTTATTTTGTCAATTTCTTCATTTTGAGTTTCTTCACTTGAATATTCTGAATTTATTTCTATTTTAGTGTCTTTTTGCTCTTCACATTGTTCTAAACAACTAATTATAGCTTTTGAACTATTTGGTTTACTCTCTTGAATTTCTTGAATATTTCTAGATATTCTACTTTGTAAATTACTTGAATTACTTATAAAATTTGAAGTAATTCCCTCCTCTTGTTCCCTAGGTAGGGTCCTAGGTTCAAAATGAGGAATTGTCACATCTTGTGGAAGTCTAGGTTTTTATTTAGGAATTGAATCTATCTTTGTTGCTAAATGTTCTGCCTGATTTGCTATTATATGTAAAATCTGATTTGAGTAATTATTATGTTGATAAAATTTTTTAATATCATCTAATACTATTGATGAATTACCATTTTCTCTTCCCTTTTTAAAAGGAGAAGCTAGTATTTCAACCTCATTTGTAGGAATTTTTATAGTTTGTAATTGAGAATGTACTGAAGTAACAACTTGATCATCTAAAAAATTCCATTTTTTTTATACAAATTAGTTTGAACATTAATATGTTTTAATTTGAAAACTTCATCAATTCCTTCATTTCTTGAAAGCCAATATTCTAACCATGATTACCATTTTTAAATCAAATTACTCCAATGAAATTAGATCATGAAGGAATTCATATTAATGTTTTTAAAGAACAAAGTATAAATGTTCAAACTATTTTTTTTTATAGAAAATGGAAAATTAATGGTAGTCGAATTATTAGTTCGATACATGCTCCATTGCAATCAGTAAAAATTCAAGTAGATCACCAAGAACTAGAAGCAAGTCCTTTTAGAATATGAAGAGATGATGGCAATTCAAATGTGATTTTAGATGACATAAAGAAATTTTATCAACAAAATAACTACTCTAATCAAATATTACACACTATAGAAAATCAGGTAGATCATTTATCAGTAAAAATTGATTCAATTCCTAAAGAGAAAGTAACATTTCCACAAGAAATAATTTGAACAGCATTTTGAGTATTGCAAATTATAGGTGCTTTGACAGTTCTCTTCCTTCCACCTTTTTGAATAATTTAATAAGTAACTTGCTCTGGATACATGAATCCTGCAAAACAGAAACTTGTTAGTTTAAAAATCAAATGGATCTTGTGCCAATAGTCCTCCGAATGAATCTGATGATGATCCTTCTAAAGAGGCTTTGCTTTTTATACTTTTTGATTTCTCCTGTTCCTTGAATTTCTTAAATTGCAAGAATTCTTGGAACTCTATGTATGCTTCTGCCACTTCTTTGTCGTTTTGCAATAATTTAGCGACAGAGGGAATGTGCTATTCTTTAAAATTTCTTTTTTCTTTTCTTTTTTCACTTTTTTTTTTTGTTTTTTAGCTTTAACAAGTGTTTGTGGTCCTGTTTCTTACTTTTGCTGACTGAGTTGATAAATGCTTTTTTGCAATAATTGTGCTTTTTGAAAATGCTTGTCCACCATTTCTTGATTTAAAGTAAAGGTATTCTACCACTTAATCTTGAATTCCCTTACCAAAGACATTGGCAAAGGTTTTCCACGATACTAATGAATTTTATAACTCTAGCAAAATATCCATGATACTCGGAATCTTGCATGGAACTAAACCAGGTTGGCATAGTCTTGAATCGTGCTTTTTGTTCTTCTAAGGAATAACTTGTAAGCCATCTTGACTTCAGGAGTGTCAATATCTTTAGAACATCCGAAATACACCCACCAATCATAGACCTAGATTGGAAATAATTGAATTTGGTGATCAAAGTTCTTATGAAAAATGAAAAACCATGAATTGTTGAAAGATCTGAAAAGGAATGCTTTATACCAAGCCATTAAATAGTCTTGATACTTGTATCCAAAAGGATCATTATCAATAGAAAAAGGTTTTATCATGGAGTGACTACCCCATTCATCAAAAGAACAAATCTTTTTGATGATAACTTTGGAATAAGCAATTTTAGTGACATCTTGAGTATCTTGAGTATGTCTGATTTCAATGGATCTAGAGTCTATCAATATCATTTGATAGAACTTTATGTCCTTATTGAGATAAAAAATAATCCAATGGAAGTTGGGATGAAGGGTTTTTCGAAGATAGGTTTGAAAAACTTGAAAACCTGGAGCTTGAGTATATCTTGTCGATGAAATGTGTTCTATGAATTTATTTGGTAAAATATGAAGTTGCTGAACTAGATGAAGCTTGAATAGGCTGAGTTTGGGTAAAAGGTTTTTGAGCTTGTGTTTTTAGGAATGGTGTTTCAAGGGCTTGAACATAATTGAGGGGAGGATAATCTGATGAAGCTTGAAACCTATTTGGTGTAGAAGCCAAATTTCAAATACTTTGAATCTTATACTTGAAATCTCCTTCTTTCTTGATAATACTCATTTTGAAATTCCTGTAAGAAATTCATGAGTTAGAAAATTAGGCAAAAAACTCTCCTCACCTTTAATGTATTCAATATCAAAATCAAATACAGATAGGATAACCTGCCATCTTACAAAAATTTGTTTGGAAACCAATATTTTCAACATCTTTTTGTAAAACATCCTTTGCTAATTTGCAATCAATTCATAATAAAAAATTTTGATAATACAAATCATCTTGAAATTTTGAAACATATAAAACAATAGATAAAATTTCTTTTTTAATAGTTGAATAGTTTTTTCTAACCTTACTCCAGACACCATTATGGAATTGTACTAATTGTTCTCGGGAATCCTTTTCTAATTTTTTTCTTGAGTATTCCTCCATAACCTATATCTGACATATCTGTTTCTACAGTCATTTTAAATGCTTTAGGACTTGGAATAACTAGACAAGGAAGATGTCTTACTTTCTTTTAATATCTTGAACTATCTTTGTATGAACTTTTGTCGAAGGAGGAGGCGTTTTTTGTAATCTTTGAAATAAAGGTTTCCATTTTTGTCTTAATTTAGGAAAGAAATCAAAAATATAATTCAAACATCCTAAAAATCTTTGTAGTTGATTTTTATCTTTAATCTCATCTAGAATTTTTTTTGTAAATTCTAAGCTTCTATTAATTGGAATAATAGTTCCCAAATGAATATTATGTCTTAGAAATCTTACATTTGTTTGAAATAATTTCATTTTAGAAGCGGATATTACTAATCCATTTCTTTTCACTACTTTGAAAAATATTTCTAAATGTTTAAAATGTTTATCTGTATTTTCTGAAAACACTAATAAATCATCAATATAAACAATCATAAAAGTTGAATAAGGATTAAATATATCATTCATAATGTTTTGAAATTCTGAAGGTGAATTTTTTAATCCAAAAGGCATGGCATTCCATTCATAATGTCCAAAAGGAACTATGAAAGCAGTTTTATATCTATCTTTTTATGCTATTTGAATTTGCCAATATCCTGACTTCATATCAAATTTAGAAAATAAGTAAGCATTTACCAATCTATTCAATAAATCTCTTTTGTTTGGAGTAGGATATCTTATCCATTTTAATACTTTGTTTAAAGGTTTGTAATTTATGACTAATCTTGGAACTCCTCCTTTTCTTTTAGCTTGGTTCATAACATAGAAAGCTGGACAAGACTAATGAGATTTTGAAGGTTGAATAAAATTTTTATCTAATAAAGTTTTATTCTCTTGTTTACAGGTTTCTAATAATTATTGATTTATTTGAATAGGCCTAGCTTTAGTTTTAATATCTTTTTCTACAAATCCATCTTCATATGGTAATTTTGCCTCATGCTTTTTTCTATCACAAAAAGCGTTAGGTAAATCTGAGCATATTTATTTTTTCAATAATTCTTCTAATTCATTAATATTTCTTTGTATATTACTATCCTTTAATCTGTCTTCTATCATTGCATATGAATGTTCTTCCTTTAAAAATCCTATTTCCTTCTTTATATGATTAATATTATTAATTTGTTTAAATAATGAACACTTCTGTATTAAATCTATCTCTTTTTGTCTTTTTGGAGATATAATTTAAATGAAATATTTCTACCCATTATTTTAATATGAATTCCTTCATGATCTAATTTCATTTGAGTAATTTGATTTAAAAATGGTAATTCTAAAATTAAATCTTGAGTTATAATATCTACTGCATAACATAAATTTTTAATGCAATAATCGTCATTACAAACATTTAATATGACTTTATGTTTTACATGTGATTTACTTCCTTAGTCGCTAGTAATGTTTCATTAGTCTTCTGACAATATTTTGTAGGAATTATACCTGTTTTAATGTGGTTAGCATTTGCACCACTATCAATCATAGCATGTAAAGTAGTTTTGAAATCATTAATCCCTATTGTAATAAAGCAATACCACTTTTGAAATTCTATCTTATTTATCATTTGAATATACATGTCATTAGAAAATTTATCTCTTATTTATCTGTATAGAATTTAAGTCTTGAATTTCTTCTATAACTTCGTTACCTTTTGAAGTTGAAGACATTTTAGAAGAACTTTCATTTTTTATCAGACTTATCTTTGTATCTAATTCTAAATCTTTTGTTTTTAAGTTTATTATATCTTTTTGTAATTTGTTAACTTGTTCCTTTAATGTTTTAATTTCTTCCTTGATTTCATCTGATTTTCTTATACCAAATAAATTGTGTTGAGGATATTTATCTAACAATTTTGAAATACTAAAAGGTTCTTCAAACTCTTTAGGTTTTTCTTCTTCTAATATTAAATATTTTAATTTTCTCAAATATTATTTTCTACATTCTTGATCATCTATTTTTCTAGGAAATTTACAAATATACCATGGTTAACCGTTGATTTTACAAAAATATCACTCTTCTTTTTTTCTTTTGTGTTATAACACTTTCATCAAAAAAATGACCACAACACCCTTCTCTTCTGCTATAGAACACGGATTTCTCTCTAGAACACAGATTCTAGCACCTCTATTTCTTTGATACTCTTCACTTCAACGGTTTAGGGCTGTTTGGTCAATTGCTCAGCTATAGACTACTCTTCACTACAAGGATTTAGAGTCCTGTCACGTAGAGTATAGCACTTCTCTTGTCACGCACCTAGCAAAGTTTGTTCTCTCACACGCCATTGGTCGCACTGTAAGCAATCACATTTGAAAGCATCTGCAATCAATCGCATTTGAAGTCGTCTGCAATTGTAGATTTGTTTGATTTATTCCTTTTGAACTGGGTTTGTGAATTATTCAGATAAAATAGTCGAGCAATAGGTCCATTCGTAGGTCGAGCAAAATGTTGCGCCCGTAGTTGGGTCGAGCGTGTGGTCTAGCATTAGGTCGAGCAACATTAGAAGTCGAGTACTCTGATAGGGCTAGATAAAGTGTCCAGCAGTATAATAGGTCAAGTTTAAGGTCGAGCAATGGGTCGAGCAAACTGGATGGAATGAATTTGTCAGTTATTTACAGCCCTACAACGATCCGTTGTTTATTGATTGTTTTGATTTTCAATGTAGGGATGTCACGCGGCATTACGTGGTCTGTATATGTTTTTTATGACGGACAATGGAACGTTGATCCCAGTACAAATGAACGCAGTTTCGTTAATTACAAGAGAATCGAAACTCTTTTGTTGAAAGAAAACACGAGCCTCAAGGAACTAGTGAATCTTATCATTTCTATTCTGCAATTAGATATGGAGATCGAAGCGAATGGTCAATATGTACCCAAATACTTGTCAAGAATATCCTCTCCCCATCAAGACCGATTACCATGTCAAATGCTTTTGAATGAGATTATTAGGCGGTCCAAGATGCAAGGATTCCAATATGTATTGCCCTTCGAGTTGAGACCAAGCATCGATTCTTGAAGATAGTGGCTCCAATTCACCAATAAAGCGCTTGGGTGGCGGCAGTCCATTATGGACTAATGATACTCTTCCTCCAAACAAATTCATCGGACCAATTTTTTAAGAGGCAGTTGATGATGATGGACCTAGGATTGATGTAAATACTTAGGTTGAGAAAATCATAGTTGTGGAAGATGTAAATACTCCTTCCAAGCAACCGGAGACAAATGTGCCTGTCAATCGAGTTCAAACCCATGCTCAATCAATCTCTCAATGCCAAACACTGACAAGGTCATTGCATACTAACAGTGGAACTTCTTCTGACAGATTAGCTGCCATCATGGATATTGCGGTAAGTGATGTTTTCGAAACAAGAGAGCAATTGCAAATGAGAATGAGTATGCTTGCTGTGAAATATTTCTACGAGTGGAAGGTGGTGAGAGCATGTCGCAAGTACTGGTACATACGATGTAAGCATAGCAATTGCGAGTGGAAACTAAATGCATCTTCCATTGGGAATTCGAGTGCTTGGAAGGTCAATAAATTTGAAAACACCCATACATGTCAGTTATCGCTTGTGCATTGTGATAATCGTCAGGCAAATAGTAAAGTAATTGGATCATGGATCAAATGTAAGTACTAGGAAATTTGTCGGCCGTATAAACCCGCCGAAATCATGGCAGATATTCGTCAAGAGTTGGGTGTGAATATACCATACCAGAAGGCTTGGAGATCCAGGGAATCGGCACTTGAAGAAATGAGAGGTGGATTTGAGGATTCATATAAAATACTACCAGCTTATTTGAACATGTTGAGGGCATGTAATCTAGGTACGTTTACTGATCTCAAGATGGAAGAAGATCATCGTTTCAAATATGCTTTTTTCGTAATGGGAGCATCTCTTCAAGGATTTCGCAGCTGTACGCGACTAGTGCTTGCTGTTGATGCATGCTTCCTAAAGGGAAAATACCCTGGATCATTGCTTGTTGCTACTTGCATGGACGGTAACAACCAAGTGTACCCCATCGGCTGAGGATTGGTGGATTCTGAAAATGACGCCTCATGGGAGTGGTTTATGGAAAAGTTGAATGCGGCAATAGGTGTTGAAATCGATGGATTGGTGTTTGTGTCTGACAGGCATAAAAGCATTGCCAAAGGTATTGCACGTGTTTTCCCCAACGCCTTCCACGGAGTGTGTATATATCATCCGAGCAACAACTTGCGAGGAACGTTCAAACACAAAGAGGTGCTTCCCATATACTTTAAGGCTGCAAAGGCATACACTCTTGTCAATTCAATGAGATGTGGAGAATTCTTTCCAAACAAGATTCAGATGCGAGTATTTAATGAGGTCGACATTGAGCGGTGGTCTAGGGCACATTCACAAGGAAGGCGATACACTATATTGACCACTAACATTGCGAATGTCTCAGCGTATTGTTGAAAGATGCGCAGGAATTACCAATTCATTGTTTGGTAGAGTACATTCAAAGCACGCCAGAGATGGTATTATGAAAGGCGTGCAGTTGTCCAAATGAAAACACATACAAACCCTTTCATTGAGTATGAGCTTGCATCTAGGATGCGGCGGCACAATCTCATGTCGTGGAACCGGTGGATATACATCGCTGGTGTGTATGAGACATAACAAAACATACTTATATGGTCGATTTGCTTCAAAGAACATACACGTGTCGGGTGTTTGAAATGGATCAACTCCCATGTGCTCATGCGTTGGGTGTAACCGTCAGCCGTAGTGACCATTATTCTTTATGCTCATCCTTTTATTTAACGAAGCACTCATATCCGCGTATGCAGAGCCCATTATCGGTTGGTGAACCTTAGGATTGGCGGTGTGGGAAGAAATTTGTCTATTCAATTAGCTCCTCCCAACCAAGGGCTAAGAGTGGTAGACGTAAGAAAGAGAATCCCTTCAACGGTGAGAGATAGTTGAAAGTAATGTAGTCGGTGTGGAAGGAGTGGTCATAACCGTAAAACTTGCTCTAATCCATTAGTGTAGGTCGGAAAATGAATATCTCACATTGTACATACCCTTTGGGAAAAATTTTATACGCAATAAATATTTGGTGTTTGTTGTGATTTCCACACTTAACTTTTGTCATTTTTCCAATTATTATTTCATGCAAGTTCATAAATTAAATGTACCATTACATACACAAAAAAATTGCGATTTCACATTAATGAATGTATTTACAAGCGTGCAAAAATTTATAATGACAATTTCTTGTCCTCTGACAACACATCTTTACTTTCGACGTGTTTTTTGGTCGCTTGGATCTTCTTTGGTCTTCTTGTCTTGCATGGACGAATAGTGAGGTAGCTATCTCGATCGTCGTCCATGACAAACTTACGATCGAGATTAAATGTCTCCAATGTGACCTCGTGAATAAGGAATTTTGCCCATTTCAAGACAAAAATACCACAGGCTCCCCCGCTATAAGAAACAATGCGTGTTTGGTGTTAGTTATAACAAAATTTAAAACAATGAAGTGGCACAAACATTGTACACCGCCAATTTCTAACCTTGCTTCTTGGCGGTAAACCTTGCTCAATGACGACCGCCAAGTATTCTTGCTCGGAAGTTCACATGCCTTGAGTATCTTGACATGGTTTGCACAAGATGCTCCAATTTTGGCCCTATCCTCTTGGTCCATGAGTTATACACGTGGAAAGTGTGTTGATGGCTATCTATCTTCACCAATATCCGGTGATTCCCATCTACATGGACCAGGAACAACACTTGGTCCATCATCGACAATCAATCTCATACAGGCGGAACCAACGAATTGTTTCATAGCCAAATCTTCGTGCGTGGATCCGCTTGGCAGCGATATAATGTTTTCATTCCAATACGTGTCAACAAATAAACACGTCGATATTTGAAACCAACTACACCACCCAAATGGAAAAATATGGAACAGCGAATAACTTACATCAAAATGCGTTTCCATAATGGAAACATCTTTGCGCTCATTATCGTGATCCTTTTCCAAAGCATGGATGTGTACAAGTCCAAATGCTGAAAAAACCGAACTCGTGGATTAGGAGAGCTATAATTTCAATGACTAAATGATGAATGGAAAAACAATAAAGTATTACCTCATTTGAAAGCCACTCATTTTCAATAGAACCCTTGACAAGTCCGAATCAAGATAAAAATTAGATTCCATAAGAACCGCCGCTTGATTGGCTTCAACCACTTCAAGATGTCTTCAATATCTTCTAGCGGTTGGAAATCACGGATATTGAAGCACGGAACCAATAATGGGGTTGTGGATGGGGGAGTGGGATATTCAATGCTAAAAATGGGACCCAAGTTGATATCATGGAAACATCCATTTCACCAACTCCATAATCCTTATTGGCTTTGTTCTTAATTGGGTCGGGAGGAGTCTCGATTTCAACTATGATGGGAACGGATGGAGTCTTGCGTTCTGCGCCCGGTGGATCAACTAGTACCAATGCTTTCAAATCGGACTGCGAAGTTGTCCTACCATCGCTTTCCTTCTCCCGCCATCACTTTGGAGAGTATGAGTCGGATGTTCGACGGTTGCGATTAGCGAGTAACCGATTCCAATTCGGCTATTTGAGCCTCGACCGCTCATAACGTTCAGTGCTCGACTCACGTATTCACTGCGCCCACGTGCTGTTCGAGAACTTGTTGGTCTTTTTCTTCCTTTTCTTCCTCGCCAAACTCCAAATCATTGGCGGCCTCTCCTATTTCTTCTTCATTCCAACTAAAAATTCTCTGTTTCTTCCGAGTTGGAGTTATCGGTGTGACTTTAACTCTGTATCACATTCAATGTAAATCATGATATAACAATATTTAAAACTCAAACATACAGCATTATCTATAATTATAAGCTCATACCTCTCCACTAAGTAGCATTTTGGACCATACTGCATTCTTTTCTTGGGCAGATCTATGGCTCTTAACCGCTTTCCACCTGAACATCCTTGGCCTACATCCAGAGGTTTCGACCTTTGAACTAAATGGAATCGATCAAAATGCGGCATCAATTCATACGCGAACACCTGCAATTCATAAACAAAAATATGAAAAATAAATTACTTAGACTTAAGAACAAAATTAAAGAAACCACGTTGTGACTTTTAATTTTTACCCCTAGTGCAACAGAAAATCCACCAACGGTGCACGTTCTATTGTCTTGATCCCTAGATCGCTTTCAAGCGTTGGCCATAGCCTTCCTAGCACTATCCACGATCACGAAAAGACTCTTCGCCCCAAGGGATTTCATCAAACTTCCTCCAATTCTTGGCCAAATGGACGACCTTGTCATCTATATGGTTTCTCTTTGCTCCCCAATGATGGATGTGTATAGCAATAGCAAGGTAAGGAGACAACAACCTCATTCGAATAGCTTGTGTTTATTTGGTCGTAGCTTCAAAAACATCGGGCGTATGTTGTTTCATTGTGCCGACCTTCTCTAGTTAGATACCTACTAATCAAACTCGCCATCGGGTGCTCTGGAATTTCGTGTTCGCGCGAAAAGTTGCCCATCTTCAAAGCGATTATTAGTGCGAACTCCTCCGCCTAAATTTGACCTTCTTACCTGGAAATTAAAATATATGTGCCATCCTTTGGGAGTCCTCGTCTTCTTTAAGTTGCCTCGGTGGGACGTGAATCATCCGCTTGTACCAAAACGTATGTTCATGGTCGATGCAATTCCTAAGAAGGCTACTTTCCTTTCTTAATGAGTTCTTTTTGCGTTTTGCTTAGTTTCACTTATTTTCTCAGATATTAGCTTCATAGTAGCAGTATTGCAAAACTTTGGCATTGAAGAAATCACACTGCACCATTATTTGCTCTTTCAGAGGGTCCTGATTAACAAAATTTGCAAAATAAAACCAAATTAGTACTGGTTCGACCCTTTACTTGACTAATAGCTCGACAAAAAACAAAAAAGTTCTGCAAAAAACAAATTCTGTTTCATGCTCTACTCTTTACCCGACTAATTGCTCGACAAAAAATATAAAAGGGGCTCAAGACAACAAATTCTATTTAATGCTCAACTATTTAACTGACTAAATGCTCGACAAAAAAATATAAAAAGTTCTGAAAACACAAATTCTGTTTTATGCTCGACTCTTTACCCGACTAATTACTCCACAAAAAATATAAAAGGGGCCCAAGACAACAAATTCTGTTTAATGCTCGACTATTTACCCGACTATTTGCTCGACAAAAAATATAACAGTTCTGAAAAATCAAATTCTGTTTCATACTCGACTATTTACCCGACTAATTGCTCGACAAAAAATATAAAAGGGGCTGAAGACAACAAATTCTGTTAAATGCTCGACTATTTACTGACAATTTGCTCGACAAAAAGATATAAAAAGTTCTGAAAACACAAATTCTGTTTTATGCTTGACTCTTTACCCGACTAATTACTCGACAAAAAATATAAAAGGGGCTCAAGACAACAAATTCGCTTAATGCTCGACTATTTACCCGACTATTTGCTCGACAAAATATAACAGCTTCTTAAAACGCAAATTACATAGTATGCTCGACTATTTACACGACTAGTAGCAGACAAAAAATATAAAGTTTCGAAAAAATTAAAAATCGAACGTTGAAGAACCAATGACTTGACTAAAACCTCGACTTATTGCTCGACTTTTTAGGATATCGAGTGTCAGCCAACCTAGGGCTTGACTTACCATCGACCGCCACCATTTTCTCGACCAAATTCAGAGAACCCAGTTCAAATACATACATACAATATCAACACACACTATGTAAGAAGAATAAAATGATCAATTTAAACCCAAAAATTGCTGATACTTACCGCGAAAACCTGTACTTCCTTCTTTTTCGTCGCAGGTGTTTTCTTAGCTATGAAAGATGGGCGTTCTCCCTTTGTGCGTGCCATTGAAAGTTTTTAGAATGGGCTAACACTCAATGTTTTGTAATGGTGTTTGACGCGGAAAACAACGAAGGTTGTGGAAGGAAATGAACAAGAAAACGGTTTAGAGACTTATGTAATGGAAGAAGTGAAGAACGGTTTATGATATTGATTGAAATAAAAGCTTTGGTTATGGAAGAAGCACGGTTTCTCAATGTCTCTTGGTTTCCCGCTCGCGTACAACAGAGGAGAGTGTTGTAGACATTTTCTTCATGAAAGTGGTATAACACAAAAAAAAGAAAAGGATGAGGGTGGTACTTTTGTAAAGTTAACGATCCAACCATGGTATATTTGTAAATTTCCCTTTTTCTATCATTTCAAATAACACTTCTTTATTATCTCTCAAAATTACAATTCTATATTTACAGCTTTTCTTCTTCAACTAGATTCTATATTATCATTTGTAAAATTATCTTCATTTATATATGAATTTCAATTAATAAATTTATCATTTTATTTATTAATTATTCTTCTTGAAATAATTCATTATTTTTTTTTTCATTTACATTGATTAGCCTTATGTCCAAATCTACCACATTTCCAACAGGTTATTGAATTACTTGTGTTGTTTTTTCTGTATCTCTTCTTTTTATACCGATTGTTATATTGATAATCATCTGTCTGTTTATATTTTTTGGATTCCAAACCATTTCTATATTTTATTAATTTCGCATTCTGAGATGAAGGAGCCTTAATCCCTTGTATACCAACACCATCACAGAAATTTTCTACTTGGTGCTTTTCTCTAACATATTTATTTTGAATTTTTAATTTTGTGCATAATTCCAATCCTTCTTTTCAATAAAAGTAAATAATTTTCCAAATGTTATTTGATTGTAATTTATAAAATCACTTCCCATTTCTTTTCTAAATTTGAAATTATTCTTTGTGAAAATAAATTGGGTAATCCAATTATGAATTTTTCTTTGCAAAAATGTGAATTAGCATCGTGTCTCTTTAATACTTGAGTAAACAATACATCTTTGTACTATCTAAAATCATAATGTTGGACATCCTAAACTAGTTAAATTAATTTTTGAACTATTTAAAATTTCTCTAGGATTGCTTATGAAATGAACTAATGAAGCAACTATCAAAAGTCTACTACATCAGATATTTGTTATGTTACCAATGTTACACTATTATCGTAATTAGTAACTTTTCTCTCTTTTGGTGTCGTATGATCTAATATTTGATTTCTATTTTCTTGTGTTAATACATTATCCCACCAATCATTTTTGATATCGTGAGCCATTAGTTTGCCTAAAACATGTATTCCTTTTGGATCTAATATCAAGAATTATCAAACTTGTAAACAAGAGATTAAAACTTTATTAGATAAAAATTAATTCGACCTTTAAAATCTCCTTGGTCTTGTCCAACTTTTTATGTTATGAACCAAACTGAAAAGGAAAGAGGAGTTCCAAATGCGACTTTGTAGGTGACATGGGGTGAATTGATATTTTCGTGAATAGGTGATTTGGAAATATATTATGAAGGACTTTATGAAATTATTGAAGGTGATGGTTGAAATAGAGAATGATCTTCTTGAATATCCATAATTTCTTGAAGAAGAACCTATTTCTCTAAAAGAATTAAATTTTAAAAGAATTTTCCATCATCTTTTTTATTATTTCATCTATTTCATTTCTAGCGGATTGTGTATTATTAATTTCAAATTGTTGGGAATTGTTATCTCATTCTATTTTAATGTTCTAGAATATAAACATTAGGATTATTAACTTCTACTTGTAATATTACCGTTTCATCTTTAGAAGTTGGATTCATTTGAAATTTAGAATTAAGTTGAGAATTCATTAATCTAAAATATACTCTATATATAACTGCAAAGTTTTTAAAATCTTTTGAATTCATTACCTTGTAAATGAATATCTAATGTTAATGGATCAGTCAAATCTATCAAAAGTTTGGAGCATGATTAAAATAAAGTGGTCCGTTATATATATTAGTTTGAATTACAGCTAATAATGATGCTTTATATCTTTTTAATCTTCTATCTCTTAATGCTAAATAAATTGGAGCATCAACTCCCCTATGAACTAAGGGTTTAATTGTTACTTGAATCATACCAAAATGAATATATTTATATCCTTTTTTCTATATATTTTCTTAATGAAACTAAACTTAATAAAGGAATAGTTTGAAATTCTTCTTGAATACATGTAGTCTCTTCATGAGTTTTTATTGAGAAAGCAATTTTGAAATCTATAGAACAAATTTTATATATTGATTCTATTTGTTATTGGAATAGTCCAATCTAAATTATTAATTGGCATATGAATCTCTCGATTCTACATTACATTAGATAACCTATTTCTACCTTGAGTGTTCATTAGCATTCTTCTAAGTCTAGCCGCCATGTTTAATTTAACATAATCTATCTTTATATTTGACTAAGACTAAGATAGAGGAACAAGGAACAACTCATTGAACACCACTACTCGTGTTTTCACAACGCCTACGGTCTTACCAAACCTATCTTAACCTTAAACAAATATAAAATCTTAAATTAATATTTTCTTAAACAGCTTTAAGCTGAACTTAAATAAATACAAATAAACACTTAGGCAAATTAATGGCTCTAACACCATAATGGAGCAGATCACAAAGAAATAATAAAACATGAATAGAAAACTTATCAGTATAAATAGTTCTTGAACATAATAAAGAAATCCATGACCGTAATAGTATAAGTCCTTCAAATTGAAACTTCAAAATAACCCTTGAACTATAATATCTTGAAATCCAAATTGAAAATTGTACAAGAGATTTTTGGAATACAAAGATATATGAAAGTTGGAGGTTTACAAAGGTAGAATGGGTAGGCTAATATAAGCTCTAGAAATTTGTGATAAAACTCGGTGATCAATACATTGAAAACTTCTCATTTTATAAAGAAACTTGAATCTTCATTTGAATTTTTGTCGCCACCTTTGTCCGCCATTTTATAAAGTACTTGTCTTCTTTTGAAAAAGTTTATTGTATTCTTTTGAATAGGGTCCAACCACTTTCTTCTTGGTGGAAAGGAGAATCTTTCGTACATTTCCCACTTATCTGCATCAATAATTGATATGATTGGAGCTTTTGAATATGTGAAATATAGATAGTCTTCTTTCTTTTTGAAAATCTTCATTCTTCAATGGGACATGCTAGTTCGTCTTTTGGTTGAGTAATACTTGAACGTGAGCAATCTTTAAACAAAAGGAATTTCTCGCTTTGAATGAATTCCATCTTCTTTGCTCTTCTTCGCTTGATCCAATATTTTATGCCTTCTTGATAAAATTGGTTAATAGTCCATTGTGCTTTCTTGCTATCCGAAAGAATAATTTCTAAATTTTTGAAAATTTTAATTTTCCTAGCTCTTGATCATGAATAATTTGAACAAGATTTTGAGTATTCCAAATTATGGGTGCTCGTGATTGTCTTCCTTCCACCTTTTGAATAATTTGATAAGTAACTTGCTATGGATACATGAATCCTACAAAATAGAAACTTGTTAGTTTAAAATTCAAATGGATTTTGTGCCAATGGTCCTCCGAATGAATCTAATGATGATCCTTCTAAAGAGGCTTTTCTTTTTTATACTTTTGACTTCTCCTGCTCATTGAATTTCTTAAATTGAAAGAATTCTTGGAACACCGAATATGCTTCTACCACTTGTTTGTCCTTTTACAATAATTTAGTGACAAGAGAAAATCATCTTGTTTTAAAACTTCTTTTTCTTTTCTTTGGAACTTTTCTTTTGCTTTAGCTTTAATAGGTGTTTGTGGTCCTGTTTCTTGCTTTTGCCGATCGAGTTGATAAATGCTTTTTTTTTGCAATAATTGTGCTTCTTGAAAATGCTTGTCCACCATTTCTTGGTTTAAAGTAAAGGTATTCCACTACTTAATCTTGAATTCCCTTGCCAAATACATTGGCAAAGGTTTTCCATGATCTCATGAATTTATAACTCTAGCAAAATATCCAAAGTACTAAATCTTGCATGGAACTAAACCAGTTTGCATTGTCTTGAATCGTGCCTTTAGTTCTTCTAAGGAATAACTTGTAAGCCATCTTGACTTTAGGAGTGTAAATATCTTCAAAACATCCAAAATAAATCCACCAATCATAGAACCAAATTGGAAATAATTGAATTTGGTAATCAAAGTTCTTATGAAAAGCGAAACCATGAATGGTTGAAAGGTCCTAAAAGGAATACTTTATACCAAGCCATTAAATAGTCTTGATACATGTATCCAAAGGATCATTATCAATAGAAAAGGTTTTATCATGGAGTGATTACCCCATTCATCAAAAGAACAAATCTTTTGATGATAACTTTGGAATAAGCAATTTTAGTGACATCTTGAGTATGTTTGATTTCAATGGATCTAGAGTCTATCAATATCATTTGATAGAACTTTATATCCTTATTGAGATAAAAATGAATGCAATAGAAGTTGGAATGAAGGGTTTTTGAAAGATTGGTTTGAAAAAACTTGAAAATCTAGAGCTTGAATATATCTTGTCGATAAAATGTATTCTATGGATTTTGGTAAAATATGAAGTCTTTGAACTAGACCAGAAGCTTGAATAGGCTGAGTTTGGGTAAAAGGTTTTGAGCTTGTGTTTTTAGGAATGGTGTTTCAAGATCTTGAACATAATTGAGTGGAGGATAATCTGATTGAGCTTGAAATCTATTTGGTGTAGAAGCCAAATCTCAAATACGTTGAATCTTAGACTTGAAATCTCCTTCTTTCTTGATAATACTCATTTTGAAATTCCTGTAAGAAATTCATGAGTTAGAAAATTAGGTATAGAATTCTCTCACCTTTAATGTATTCAATATCAAAATCGAATACAGATAGGATAGTTCTGACATCTTGCAAAAATTTGTTTGGAAACAATATTTTGAACATCTTTTTGTAAAACATCCTTTGTTAATTTGCAATCAATTCATTATCGAATTGATTAGATTTAATTAGATTTAATTGTTTCAAAACCAGTGAAAGTAGTTCTTCAACTTTTGAAAATTCTAGAAGATCATTTTCTAAGATCACTTTGATGGTTTTTGAAGGAACTTCAAAATATATGTTTAAATCTCCAATTCCAAAAATTATAAGTTCTCCTTCTATGTCACCTACCAGAACACAAATGGGAATTAATGTCATTACTTTTGATAAATAATTTCAAATAAATTTTGAATATTTGCAAGAATTTTTTGATGAATCAGAAACATATAAAAAAAAGTATGGTTTTTATTAGTGGATCAAACTATTCAAGAAAAATTAAAACAAGAATGGATTTCTTATATAAAAAATATAAGATGTAATATGCCTGTCATTGTATGAATGTCATTTCAAGAGAAAATAAAGAAACTTTATTTGATATGATTGATAAAATTAATGATGTAGAAAGTAAAAAAGGAATATTTTAAAAAATTAAAAGATTTAATTATAGAAGAAGAAAAGCCTAAGGAATTTAAAGAACCTTATAGTATTACAAAATTATTAGAACAATATCCTCAGCAAAGTTTATTTAATATAAGAAAACCTGATGAACTTAAAGAAGATATAAAACATTAAATTGCAAGTTAGAAAACTTCAACAAGATATCATAGAATTAAAAACTAAAGAATTAGAATTAGAGACTAAATTAACTTTAAGAACTTAAGCATCTACTTCAAAAGGTAAAGAAATTATAGAAGAAATTGAAGATTTAGATTCAATTTAGATTAATAAAGAAGACATTTCAAATGATTTACATATTTGAATGATAAGTAGAATTTCATTTCAAAAATGGTATTGTTTTATTATTGTAAAAATTCATGATTTTGAAATAACCTTGCATGTTATGACCGATAGCGGTGCAGATGCCAATTGTATTAAATCAAAAATTATTCCAACGAAATATTGTCAAAAACTAATGAAAGATTAATTGCAGCTAATGGTAGTAAATCGGATGTAAATTACAAATTGTAATGACGATTACTATATCAAGAATATGTGTTATGTAGTTGACAATATAGTTTAGGATTTAATCCTAGGATTATCATTTTTAAATCAAATCACACCAATGAAATTGGATCATGAAGGTATTCATATAAATATTTTAGGGAAGAAACTTCATTTAAATTTATATCCCCTAGACAACAAAGGAGTTAGATATGATTAAAAATGTTTAGTTTTTAGACAAATAAATCATATTGGTCATGCTAAGAATCAAATAGATTATTTAAAAGAAGAGTTTTCTTATTCAAGAATTGAAGAAAACTAAAGGATAAAATAATTCAAGATAAGATTAAAGAATTACAAAATCTTTTTGTAAAAGAAACTGCATTCGCATTTGCCAAATGCTTTTTGGTAAAGGAAAAGACATGAAGCATCTTTACCCTATGAATCAGACTTTTCTAAAAATATATTAAAACTAAAGCTCATCCTATTCAAATGAATCAGGAACTATTAGAAGTATGCAAAATAAATAAAGTTTATTGGATAAAAAATTAATTAGACCATCAAAGTCTCCTTGGTTTCTTCCGTCTTTTTATGTTATGAATCAAGCCGAAAAAGAATGTGGAGTTCACATGTTAGTAATTAATTATAAACCACTCAATAAAGTCTTAAAATGGATAAGATACCCAATTCCTAATAAAAGAGATTTACTTAATAGATTAGTTAATGCTGAAGTCTTTTCAACGTTTGATATGAAATCAAGTTATTAGCGATTCAAATTGTGATAAAGATAGGTATAAAATTGCTTTTACTGATCATTTGGTAATTACGAATGGAATGTAATGCCTTTTGAATTAAAAATGCACCTTCATAATTTCAAAATATTATGAACGATATTTTTAATCCTTATTCAACTTTGATGATTGTTTATATTGATGATGTCTTAGTATTGTTAGAAAATGTTGATAAACATTTTAAACATTTAGATATATTTTTCAAAGTGGTGAAGATAAATGGATTAGTCATTTCGCACCAAAATGAAATTATTTCAAACTAAAGTTAGATTTCTAGGTTATAATATTCATTTGGGTACTATTATTTCTATAAGTAGAAGTTTAGAATTTGTAGACAATTTTCTGGATGAAACTAAAGATAAAAATCAATTGCAAAGATTCTTAGAATGTCTCAATTATATTCTAGACTTCTTTCCTAAGTTATGACAAAAGTGTAGCCCACTTTATCAAAGGTTACAAAAGAATCCACCACAATGGATAGAGATCCACACTCAAATAATTAAGGATGTAAAGATAAAGGTAAAGTCCCTACCTTGTCTAGTCATCCCGATCCCAAAGCCTTTATGATTGTAGAAATCGATGCCTCGGACATAGGCTATATGGGTATACTCAAACAAAGTTAGACAATAATAGTCTCAAACAGTTAGTTAGATTCTATAGTGGAGTTTGGTCAGGGGCTAGGAAATATTGTCATGTTAAGGCATATGGTAGTCAATGTCTATAAATAGCCATACCCATGCTTGTTTTAATTTATCTTGAATAGGCTGATCTAAAGATAAAAACCATATCTTATTGCTTGTTTCCGAATTAAAAAAAATTTCTTGTAAATAATCAAAATTTATTTGAAATTCTGTCCAAAGTAATTACATTTATTCTAATTTTTGTTCTTGTAGGTGATATGTATGTGAAGTGACTACTGAATTGAGATTTAAAAATATATTTGGAATTTCCTTAGGAAATAATTGAAGGTGATGCTTTAGAAAAAGATCTTTTGGAATTTTGAAAAGTTGAAGAAAAACTAGCTTCTCCAGGTTTTCAACAAGAATTAAATCTAATTAATACTTTCCCATCATCTTTTCCAATAATATTTTGAATTTCAGTGCATGGAATATTTCTAACTTGTTGAATAGATTTAATTTCAAATTCTTGAGGAATCGAGATTTCATTCCATTTTAAGGTTCTAGAAATATATACCATAGGATTATCAGCTTGAACTTGTAATAAAACGGTTTCTTCTTTATCTTGAATAGCCATTTTAAATTTTGAATCCATTAATCTAAAATAAACTCTATATATTACGGAAATTTTTTTAAGAATCTATGGAATTCATTATTTTGTAAATGAATATCTAATATTAATGAATCTAAAATAAGTGGATTTTAAGTAAGAATCATATTAAATCTTGGATTTAATTGAACACTCATCAATCTGAAATAAATTTTATAAATCACATCAAAATTTTTACATAATCTTTCAAATTCATCGCCTTGTAAATGAATATCTAATATCAATGAATCTAATATTAATGGATTAGTTAAATCAAGTAAAAAATTAGAGCACAATTGAAATATATTGGACCATTACAAACATTAGTCCAATTATTGCTAATAAAGAAGTTTTATATCCTTTGAGTATTTTATCTCTTAATGCTAAATAAATTGGAGCATCTACGCCTAAATGCACCAATGGTTTTACACTACTTTAATTAAACCAAATTAAATATATCTATAACCTTTTCTATATATTTCTATAATTAAACTTAATTTAATAAAGGAATAGTTTGAATTATTCTTGAATTGAAATAGCTTCATCATGAGTTTTAATTAATGGAAAAATACTTTGAAATCAAATGAACCTATCTTGTAAATTGATTCAATATTTTGTTGAGAAATAGTCCAATTTGAATAATCTATAGACATATGAATTTCTTGACTTTGAACAATATTAGAGTGTCTATTTTGACTGCTTAAAACATTCTTCTTAACCTAGTAGCCATTGTCATTGAATTTTAATTCCTTATTATTATTTTGATTTCAATTACATGGGGAACACTGGAGCAACTAAATGCGGAACACCTAACTCTCACAAGACTTACCAATGGACTTATAAGTCTCACCAAATTTCTTACCAAACTAAAATAAACTTAATCAAATATAATATTCATAACTAAAATAATCACCAACAATATGCTATCAGATAAGAGGAATACATGTAAACACTAAATAATATAGTGGGTTTGATACCAAAAAGGGGCAAGATCATACAATTAAGAGGGAGAAATAAATATGAATAAAATTATTACTTTTATTATTGAATAAACTTAAAAAATTCAGAGTCTTGAATTCCAAAACCTGAAATATATATAAATTGAAAATACAAAATTTTTTTATTACAATATTTTGTTAGGAGTGAAGATTGGTAAGGTAATACAAAGAGTGGGTTGAGAATAGGGATAGGAAGGCTATGACAGAAAATGCTTGCAAAATTAGGTGATGCATGAATTTTCAGAGTTGAATCCTTTTACAGACGTGTCCCTCGGGGCCTGGCGCAACAGTAAGTCATGGAGGGCTCAAAAGACTCCACTAGGGATCGAGTCCCTCTAGGGCCACTCGGGTTCCAGTTCCCGCGATGGACATTGGTTGCCAGTATTTAGGGACGAGTACTGGTGGCCCAGGAGGATTAGTCCCGCGCTTTGACAACACGTGGTGTGTGCTCGATGATCCCTAGCCAGAGTATGCAGGCCAAAGGCTCGTGCAATGAAAGAGTTCGGTGAGTGGCTATGTACTATGTGAGGACTAAATGAATGTGGGATATCTTGTTGATTAAAAAAAGAAAAAGAAAGAAAGAATCCTTTTACGAGGGGAACTTGAGATCTTGAATTTGAATGTCATGTGAATTTGGAACTTCATTTCCTTTTGTATTTTTCTTTAATTGTCTCCTACTTTTTGAAAAGTTGTTTGAACTTTTTGCCAAAAGTCTTCCCACTTTTCTTGACTTTGTGGTGAGTATTACTTTTCTCACTTTGTCGATTCCTCTTTGTTGAATATTGAAGGACCTACTACCATCAAATAGCTAATAAATTTAGTTTTCATTCTTGCATATGCAAGAAAAGACGTTAGTGGAATAAAATATTTTTTTTAACAATTCAAAATGATCCTGGGCTAAGGGCCTCCAAAGGGATCTCATGATGATCCTTCTGGTGAAATTTCTTTGCTTTCTGGATATAGGAAGCCCAATGGGATTTAATATGAATTTACAAAAGATTTGATTCCGTACTAGGTCTGATGCAATCAAGGCCGCAAGTGGTTGTTTACTGAGACTTAGCACCATACACAGTCAATATGTTTAAGCTAGTATAAGTGATAGAGGAGCCCTGGTGTCCATGGCTATCTTTTAGCACAACCTACATGATATGGATATGTTGCGACATATTACTACAATCTGACACCAGAATCATGGCTACTTTTTGCAAATGATAATACTGACTTGGAGTGCTGAGATCAAATCATTTGAATTTGTTAGCCCACGACAAAATTCCCTTGGTTGAGTTGGTTCCCATAAAGTTCAACTTCTTTTGTGTAAATGATGGAATTATTTGATCTGCATAGACAGATTGAATTTCTGGCATTGATGTTTGTAACTGAAGTGGCATTCCATCTGTTGCAGTATATGCCGAGGCTCCAAGCAGAAAATTTGGAGCATAACAAGAAGTTGTTTGATCGGGTGAATGACATGGCTGCAAGGAAGGGTTGTACCCCATCGCAGCTAGCATTGGCCTGGGTCCATCATCAGGGAAATGATGTTTGTCCGATACCTGGTACTACCAAGCTTGAGAATCTCAAGCAGAATATAGGAGCTATATCTGTAAAACTCTCAGCAGAAGATATGGCTGAGCTTGAATCCATTCCTTCAGCTGGTGCAGTAAAGGGTGACAGATGTGGGCCTGGCATTCCTACTTGGCAAAATTCTGATACTCCGCCTTTGTCAACGTGGAAGGGTATATGAAGACTCTGCTGCTGTTATGTCGTTCAAGCTCTGTGTGATGCATTTCATTTCTTTGAGGTTTTGCGTTGTTTCAAATAAATTGCAGTCCTTGCAATACTATTATGCACATTTTCTTTCATGAGAGGCATGTAATCTTGTTGTACAAGAGCTGAAAAAGTGGAGTTTGTTATTTATTACGATTTGGTTATGTGAGGAAATTGTTTTCTCATTTTTGCAAGACAGGTGGACCATGAACAGGTGTAGGCATGTTTGAGGCAGTAAAAGTCACTCCCTGCTACTAGAGCACATCTGTAAACGTGGTTATTTGCACATTTACATCTTGCCTCTTTTAAGGAGCATCATTAAACTAAGCAGTTTAGACGAGTTAAGAAGAATGTTGGTCCAGTTCTTGATGGTAGAGGCATAAATCCTTGGTGCTCTCCTTTTTCTTCACAACATTAAGCATTGGCCAAAGTACGACGTAAAAATCAACCTTAGTTCTCTTCTCCATAAGTATTATTATTAAGAATAACAAAAGAATTTTAAAAATAATATAAGAATTTCATATTAAAAGTAACATTTTTTTTAGAATGAACTAGTTATAATAATAATTTCACTAAGGCAGCTTGCTTAATAATCAACCTCTATACTTGGTTTGGTAATCATGTTCTTTGACTTTTTTAACAACGTTTTTTCGTAAGAAATTATAATTAAGAGGTCCCTAGCTTTTAAAAAAGAAAATTTCGTTTTTCTCTTTTAATTTAGTATCAATCTATGTAGATAAAATAATGAAACTCCAATTTCAAATCAATTCAAACTATCATGAATTCATGATACACCCAATATATATTTTGGAAAACAAAAAAAGCTGATCTGGAAATTTGGTGGGGTATTACGAAAAATGTTCTATTATATGCAGGCCAGCTCCGGTACCTTCCTTCGACCATATGATCGCAATAATGGAGAATCCAGGGAAAGGCAATGAATTAGTAGTGTATATATTTTCACAACCTTAATATCATTGGTGTTCATCATGCCAATTTCTAGAGAAAGATTCAACAATTCTGTATCAATCAATCAATCAACCTTTCTTCTAACTTGTCCTTTCTCCTTGTATCATCTAGATAAGGATAAGACATGCGAATTTGAACTGCAAATACTTGCAAGTGACCAAAAAAAGTTTGGCCACAAGGTCTAACTCTAAGAGCAACACCTCCACCGTCTATATATCTTTTATGCGTGAAGATAAACAAATGTTGCACCCATGATGAAAGATTATGTAGGGCTACTACTGATTCATGAACATTTTGTGAAAAATGAACAAAATACAATAGGGTGAAATCAAGAAAGCTTATGGTCTACGTAACGTTATCTATACAAAGCTTGTAAGCAAAGAGGTAATGGATAGATAGCAATATGAATTTAAATTGTCAGATAATAAATAATGCAAACGAAACACTATATAACAAAAACAGAATTGATAATAGATTGGGACTAGTAGTAGGTCTTCCTCAATAGTCAACACGGAGAAAAAATTTATCAGATGGGTCCGGCAGAAAGGCTCCACTCCTTAATCATTATACAAGGCAAAGAAAACCCAGTTACCAACGCTGCTCTTCTCATCAACTTCATCAGTCACCCGCCATACTTTCTCCTCCACTCTCTCAACTCTGTGACTGTGTGTGCGTTTCTTAAACTTTGAAAAAATGGCGACGGAAGAAGTGAAAGTTCCCAGGATCAAGTTGGGCTCACAAGGGCTCGAAGTTTCAGCTCAAGGGCTAGGCTGCATGAGCATGTCAGCCTTTTACGGGCCGCCAAAGCCCGAGCCCGACATGATCAAGCTCATCCAATACGCTATCGAGCGAGGAATCACCCACCTCGACACCGCGGAGACGTATGGGCCGCACACCAACGAAATACTCGTCGGAAAGGTAACTTTCAGTTCTGAGCAAGGCTTGCTTAGTTGCTTCTGTGCATGTGTGTTGTACGTCCTTTTTAATCCTTGTACCATGTTCAAGTTGCTATTTTCCCTTTTCGTTTGTTTTTGTTAGTGGGTATTTTCAGGTTAATTTTGTGTTTTTTTATAACATTTGCATGTAATTCGGCTAGCTTGATTGTATGTCTCACTTTACCCTTGGTCCAGGTTTTTTTTGCTTGGTGGTTTTATGTTTAGTTGTACGTAGATTATTTAAAATATTGAAGAATTCACTATGTGATACTATAGGGATCGAAGGAATTTTAACAAGCCATTTTGAGTGATTTAGCTAAGGGGATCATTGTTTCATGAATCTTGGAATCCAACTCAAAAGTTAGCTTGTGAAACATCTTAAGAATTCAAAGCCATATATGCCTCACATTAAAATCAACTAATCATGACAAACTACCATACGGTGTTGACATTCTGTGTCTAAGAGAAATTATTGGCTTTGCATTAAATCGGTTTTATTCTAGATTTTCTTGCAAACAGAGCAAATTTGGGATTACTAATTTGTCTCAGACTAACACTACAATTTCAGCATTACCAATCTAGTCCCAACAAACACTCTAATACCAGGAACCGTCTAATCTAGAGTGAACGATGTAATACTTACCTTACCAATCTAGTTTTAGGCAAACTTTGTAATACCAAAGTCATCAACTGCGTGACACAACTTGGAGGGTGCTGATTGTTTTTGTATTATTTGTCATAAATTTTGAGGAAATTCATCTCAAAAGTTAGTTTGTGAAAATGATGAACCAAAAGCTATATAAATCTTACTTGAAATTTCATACCTTTCATGTGGGGAATCAGCTAAATAATGGCACACTGTTAGCCCTATTGAGCCCTGGGTTTAGTGTTTGAGAATTAAGATATGCGTGTGGTATAAGAATACAGTGGTGGAAATGGGTTTAACAAATTGCTTTGAGGCCATTAAAATTACTACTCCTTTGGCCCAAAAAGTGACCAATTTAAAAACAATTCACTGTTTCCAAAAAAAAAAAAAGTCTAACTTTTCTGAAATTTTTGTATTGCTCTTACCAATAATATCAATATATAACTCAAATTAAAATGTAATACCTTTACTAATAATAGGAATGGATAACCCAAATTGAAAAGTAATGATAAAAAATAAAAAATTTGTACAATTAATGTTATATTAAATATATGTATTATATCATGTAATTTAAAAAAAGTTATATCAAATCAAAAGTGGAATTTTTATGGACTGAGGAATATGATTTTGAATTGTTGTTTGTAACTTTTCTTTAATAATTTACAATTACTTTTAAAGATTCTTCAATCACAATAGAATAAAAAATTTAGCCAAAGTAGGATGTAGTAAAACTATTGCCTTCTTGTATTTAACATGTTAAATAATGGACAAAGTTGACCTCTCTGTGCAATTAACGTATGTTTTGATATTCATGTGTCAATTCTTTTACTTACAATGTTCAAAATATTTCATTGAATCTTGAAATTCCTATACTTTCATTTTCCAAGTTTTAGCAAAACTTAATGACATGTTGTATAAAGAAAATGGCGATCCTGCAAGAAAAAAAAAACATAATGAAAGTTAGATCGTAAGCAACTGAAAAATAATCCCATGTACTGCGTCATTTCGTTGAAAGATATGATTATGTTATCAAAACGATTGGCACATCCATAAACATAGGAAATTGGAAAAATTGAGATACATTGTGCTAAGTACTGATCAAGAATCTACTTCTGTAAAATATGTTAATTTATATTGATGTTAAGAAATAATATGTATAGGCTTTGAAAGGAGTGCCAAGAGAGAAAGTAGAGGTTGCAACAAAATTTGGGATCGAAATTGTGGACGGGAAACTGGAGATTTGTGGTGATCCAGCCCATGTACGAGTAGCATGTGAGGGCAGCTTGAAGCGGCTTGACATTGGCTGCATTGATCTCTACTACCAACATCGCATTGATACACGTATACCCATTGAAGTCACGGTTTGCTCCACTTTCCTTTTTCCTTTTCTTTTCTTTTCTGAGCTTGAATTTGATGCAATGAAGTTTCAGATATTCCTAAACCTTATGAAAATTTCATGATATCTATCTGGTAGACCTTCCAAAGCCCAAGAAGCAGGCAAGGTTAGATTAGGAAGTTGTAGCAGGTTGTAGTATTAGAGGCTGATATGGTACAACTGTATCGAACCACAACAGACAAATATTTAGGCACTTTTCTTGCTAAAATCCAAAACTTTTGCTACATCTGACAATGATTTAATAAAAAAGAAGAAGAACAGTTTATTTCTCCAGCTTTGTGGACTATCTCTTTATTGATAGCAGTTTATTTCTCCAACTGTGTGACTGTATCTTTATTGATAGTTGTCCCCTTCTGAATCTGTATGAATGCGTGGGATGGTTATTGTTTCATGCAGGTGCTGGTTTTTAGGTGTCTTTAGGGTCATGGTGATACAATCAAAGATACTTTTTATTTTTTTAAGAGAATTGCAGATTAGTTTACTGATTTCTCACTTCAAGTTGATCAGTAGGAAAGAAGTTTGCCCTATTCGCAGAGTTTGCTTCACAGAGCTCCTGATGTTGGCATTTTCTTGTTCTTGAAATTCTCTTTTTCCCAGATTGGAGAACTTAAGAAACTGGTTGAAGAGGGTAAAATAAAGTACATAGGTTTATCTGAGGCCTCAGCTTCAACAATTAGAAGAGCACATGCTGTTCATCCAATAACAGCAGTACAGTTGGAGTGGTCCTTGTGGTCCAGAGATGTGGAGGAAGAAATAATTCCTACTTGCAGGTTTTGCAGTTTATCATGCTTTATTACCTTTGACATTTGCAAGAATTGAGAAGTTCTAACTTCATTGTTGCTATAATCTTTTAGAGAACTTGGCATAGGCATTGTAGCATACAGTCCCCTTGGAAGAGGATTCTTCTCGTCGGGTCCAAAACTGCTTGAGCAATTGGAGGAAGGTGACGTCCGAAAGGTCTGTGCTTCTTCTCCTTGATTATAAGTTCCTTATGAGAGAATATATACTCTTTTAGTTACGTATAACAGAAGATGAGTTAATTGGTAACTTGCTACAGAAAGGTTTTAAAGTTTGTGTGCGAATTTGTTTATACAAAATGACGAGGTTGAAGTTCCAAGCCGCTGAAAACTGTAAAATAGAAATTTTATTTCAAAACTTCTCAAGGCTTCTATATGTGAGATTCTCACAAGCTTAATTTTAACAATCTCCATGGTCATTCTTCCCTCAGTTATGATGGCATTAGGAAAACCTTTCCTCAGTATATGTTTTCAAAGATTTTAGCAAGTTCAGAAAAAAGAAGATTTGAGGAAGTTAGTTATGCCTTCTTTCTTTTCTGCAAATTCTGGATGTGACACGTGAATTTTATTGTGTCTGTTCAAAAGGCTTCTTGCATGGTAATTCTGATAATTTCTTTTATTTAGTAGTGACTTAAATAATTCCATTTCCATGTGGTGAATACGTATTTTTGGTTCTATTGCAAGAGAGGTGCAAAAACCAAATGGTATCACTTTTTCTGCTTTAAAACTTTAAATATCTTAAGGAATATCAAGCCAAAATTTTAAGATACTTATTGAAGAAGGCTGAGCACATGAGGATAAAAGATCAAAGCAGTTCTTAAGATTCTACTGTATGACTATTACAAGTTATGTTTGGAAGCTAGAAAAAGTGTTATGTAAGATTGATAGATTATCAAAAATCAAAATACCTGTCAGATTGTTCGAGCAACTTTGGATATAGGAAACTAGCACTCAATAGGATTGAATATGAATTTACAAAAGATTTGGTTTCATACTAAGTTTGATGCAATCAAGACAGCAAGTAGTTGTTTAGTGAGACTTAGAAAGATTGACAGTCAATTTGATGAAGCTAGCATAAGTCATAGAGGAGCCATGGTGTCCGTGGCTATCTTTAGTACAACCTACAAGATATGGATATGTTGCTAAATGTTACTACAATCTTACACCAGAATCATGGCTACTTTTTCCAAATGATATTACTGACTTGGAGTACTGATATCAAATCATTTGAATTTATGAGCCTGCCCACGACAAAATTCCCATGGTTGCCAAAAAGTTCAACTTCTTTTGTGTAAATGGTGGAATTATTTGATCTGCATAGACAGATTGAATTTCTGGCATTGATATTTGTAACAGAAGTGGCACTCCATCTGTTGCAGTATATGCCGAGGCTCCAAGCAGAAAATTTGGAGCATAACAAGAAGTTGTTTGATCGGGTGAATGACATGGCTGCAAGGAAGGGTTGTACCCCATCGCAGCTAGCATTGGCCTGGGTCCATCATCAGGGAAATGATGTTTGTCCGATACCTGGTACTACCAAGCTTGAGAATCTCAAGCAGAATATAGGAGCTTTATCTGTAAAACTCTCAGCTGAAGACATGGCTGAGCTTGAATCCATTCCTTCAGCTGATGCAGTAAAGGGTGACAGATGTAGGCCTGGCACTCCTACTTGGCAAAATTCTGATACTCCACCTTTGTCAACATGAAAGGGTACATGAAGACTCTGCTACTATTATGTCGTTCAAGCTCTGTGTGATGCATTTCATTTCTTTGAGGTTTTGCGTTGTTTCAAATAAATTGCAGTCCTTGCAATACTATTATGCACATTTTCTTTCAGGAGAGGCATGTAATCTTATTGTACAATAGCTGAAAATTTGGAGTTTGTTATTTACAAGGATTTGGTTATGTGAGGAAATTGTTTTTTCATTTTTGCAAGACAGGTGGACCATGAATGGGTGTAGGTATGTTTGAGGCAGTAAAAGTCACGCCTCCCCACTAGAGCACGTCTAAAACCGTGGTTATTTGCCCATTTTCAAAATGCCTCTTTTAAGGAGCATCAGTTAAAAGACCACAATAATGTAAAAGTCTGTGTCATTAAACAAAGCAGTTTAGACGAGCCAAGAAGAATGTTGGCCAGTTCTTGATAGTTGAGGCATAAATCCTTGGTTGAGTTGGTTCTTTACTTTTTTTATTTACAACATTAAGCACAACATTAAGCATTGGCCAAAATACGACGTAAAATGTACCTAGTTCTCGTCTTTTTTCATGACCAAAATGGACACAGTATAACCGGGTGAAAATTAGAAAGCGTATGGTTTGTACATCGTCGATAGATAGCAATATATGTATTTAAATTGCAGGATATGAAATAATGCAAATAAAGCATTATATAACAAAAACAGAATTTATAACTGACTAGCATTGGAAACAATGAAATTATGAAAAGCTAATACTTTTGTTCGAGAAAGTCATGATGGGCTGGTCCAGTGTCATTCTTTTGTCATCTTTCGAGTTTTGTTGACTCTCTCAAGAATTTTCTTGATTGTCAAGTCAAAGGCATCTTCAGAAATGTTCAATCCAGGCTTTGGATCCACATATATGACTTTGGGAATTAGTCTTATGACCTCATCTTTCATCTTTGAAACTTCATTTTCTGATATCCCAAGCAAAGCCTTCTCTATGCTGCCCTTACCCTTTCTAACATCATTCTCTGGAATGAAACCGAATATGTTGATTGATTCTTTGGGAAATATGATACATATTGGGTATATGCAGCTGCTGTATGGAAGAAGACAGGAATACATGCTCCTAAAATTGAGTAAAAAATTGATCGTCTAGTATATGAGTCCCCGGAAGGCTGCAAACAAAATCTAGAGTTTAGGAATGTCATCATCACATAGCCTGGATCAAAGCAATTATTATGACTATCATCACAGTTAAAGAATTTGCATTTCTCTCCTGAAGCCAAGCATTGATCAATAATCATGCCCGAGATAGAATTTTGCATTTTTGGACATGGTGCACCTACAAATGGGTACCGATAAGGCTTTTTTTTTTTTTTTTTTTTTATCTCTTGATCTTCTTCTGCCACTGAATTACCGCTTCTTGACAATACCGATGGAAATACGAAGGATATGGAACTGCAATGCGATTACTGCTATCTGGACTTGATTCAATTATCAAAACAGTCATATTTTTGGTTTCAGGCAACAACATTAAACTACTCCCCCAATCAGAACTGTTTTCTGTTTGTCTCTTAAAATCCCAGATAATCCTTCCCGCGACAGAGAAGTGGTCTTTTCTCAACATGTACTTCAGTACTTCCACTCATCTGTTTTACTGATCCAATTAGCGAAATGTAGATCATTTGCATCCCTTGATGATATGTTATCATCCCATAAATATCTACTAACATCAAGGCCTGCATAATATGGCATATAGATTGCCGCACATAGATTGCCGAGGCTAATGATGATTCATTGGTTGAACATTTGTATTGCTTCATCCTGTCATGAAAAAAATGACCTCTAAGAACTGATTTGTTGCGTACCAACTTTTTTCTTGCGGGGACCACCAGATTTTGTTATTGGACTTAAACCACCATTGATCATATCTTTGCAAACATCAAACCACTTGTTTAGAAAGGAACAATCCGTGATTATATCAACATTGAATACACTAGAAATATTATTGATATAAATGTATTGTCCAAAGCATGGTCAGTTGACTTACATCTGTCATAAAGTGGCTCTTTTAGTATGGGGGGAAAGTCCATACTTCCGCTAGAATTTTGCACAAATTTTTGTGGAATAGATTGAAAGATTTTGATGATTTCGAAAGAAAAGTAAAGTTCGGTCATTTGACCATTCATACGAGGTTGAATAAAAGCCAGCAAGCATAAGAGAACATAATATAATCAAAATCAAGAGAACACACAAGAAACCACCTTTGTTTCTCGACTCCCACCACTGATTGACCTTCCCATATTCTTGTAGGCCTTCATGCACAATCTTTCTTGCCTTGATCCCTCTTAGGATCTCACAACAAGATGTGCATTGCTTAATCAAATCAAATACATGAATTTTCATGATTGATAATTATTCATTTACTTGTTTTTGTTGGAACTTGGGAGCTAACCAAATTAGACCTCCACATTCATTTTCATTTAATGGTGAAGATAATTTTCCTTCATGTTCAGGGCTGCAAATTTGGAAAATAGAGCCCTTACTAATCATAGAGTATTCTGTCGCAATAAACTTTTGCAGGTGGATTCGTCTTTAAATTCAAGAAAAAAAAAACACTTGAAAAAGACTAATTTAAATAATATGAACATACACCCTTCATTTATATAGTGTTATTTTGTTTTTTAATTTCTATGATTAGTTATCCAATATTCTACATGATATGACTTCAATTATATGGTTTTACTTTACTTTTATTTTCTATGATCAATTGTACATGATATGAATCAACTTCTAAGTGAGATTTTTTATTTTCTTCTTTCAACTTAAATTGAATTGACGAGCAAGTAAAGATCTTTTTTCTTTTTCTTTTTCCCTTCTTTCAACTTCTTTGAATGAGAAATGAAAAAGAGGAACTAATTCAAGAATTATTATTTGAATATATAAGCATGATATCACCCATGTATAGTTTTTTATTGTATAATTTAAAATAATGTAAGTACTTATATACAACAAATAGAGGTGTTTTAAAATTTTCATAAAATATTAAAACCACACAACATGTAAAGATAATTCAAAAAAATTATGTAAATCATGTAAAAAAAATTTATTACAAATTTGCAAATGGTGCTAGCACCATTTCGTTTATATGGTACTTGGTGTCAATTTCTCACATTATTGAAATCTTTGGTTTTAGCTTTTGTATGGTGTCAGTCCTATTGTTTTGGTGAGAAATGGTGTTATCTCTAAAGTAAATTATCTTGAACTCCTTATAGTAAGCTTAATATATTTATAATTCTCTTATGGTATTAAAATTTACTTTTTACTACCTTTTGGATTTAGATAAAAGTATTTTTGGATATTTTTTATCCAAACTAATGAAATTGTATTTCTTATGTAACTTTCTTAATTCAATTAAATCCATACATGATTGTAGTTTAAAAAAATCTATGACTGAAAATAATTTTATATTTAAAAAGTGGTGTTTGATACTAGATTTCAATGCATAAAATATTATAAAAGCATATTTTTCCTTTGTTTTTCAGTGATGAAAAATAGTAAAAAAAATTCACAGTTATAAGAGTCTTCAATAATAATTTTTTTTCTTTTTTCCTTTTCAAAAGGAAACACTCCTAAGCTTTTTTAGCTACATATATATTGCATTTCAAACTGTATTTTTGAAAAATGTGCTCTAAAATGTGTGTTGAAATATTGTATGAAATGTTACTTGGATTAATAATATGGAACATATTTTGAATTTAAATGTTGAATGGATTTCAAATTTTAAAATTTGAATTGAAATATTGTATCAATTACAAAGATTATAACATATTTTTAGTAAAATAATATAGAGGCACATTTTGAATTGAAATATTTTGTAGGACAGAATAAATGACAAGTATATTTTAAGATTTTATTTTTTGTTGGTAAAACGTAGTTTAAAAACATGAATGTTGGATTTATAACATGTTAGACGTTGAAAAGGGAGCAAAATAGTGGAATATTGCTTTTTTTTAAAAAAATATTGTTGATTTAAAAAGTGAAAAAAACAGTTTAAAAAAAAATTATTGTTGATTTAAAAGGGATTCTAAAAAAAAAACAGTTTCCTGACTCTGCATTCTTCTTCTCCCTTTTCCATTCCCCAACACATTTTCTACTATGAAAATTATCTTGTCGCAAAATTCAACTCAAGCAAGCAAAGATGAGTTTCTACTCCAAACTGCAGTACCTACAGATATAGGTTGGTGCAAAACATACTTCTCTGCAAAAAACCTTCCCAATTTTCTTTTTTTGTATATTACGATTAAGCAAACCCTGAAATGATGGGTATAGATCTTTGTTATTCATCCCAAAAATCTGCTCAGTTTTTCTCAAAGTTTCCTGGGGAAATTGATTTTGAGACGCAAGTCAACTTCTTGATAAGGGCAACTTTATCATCCAACTTCACCATCACCTAATCTTTTTCGTAGAGTTTCTGAGGCAGCCTCCCCAATTTGGAGATTGAGGCAATTTTCTCCAAACAAGCAAGAGAGGCTATTGGGGGGTGGGGAGGGGGTAATTGGCTAGGGGTTTTTTATTTGTTGGTTTTTTTATTCGACCTCAAGGGAGCAATTTTTTTTTTCTTCTAAAGTCGACACTACCAATGTTGGCTTCAGTAAAATTGTCACTCTTTTAAAAAAATCAATATTTATTTAATTTATATTAAAATATTCAATATTTTTGAAAAAAAACTCTTGAAAAAGGTATACATGAAGAAAATGAAAATGAACTGGGCTGCTCGAGAATCACAAAAAGTATTCTCTGCAGTGGACTTATCTAGAATTGTGTGAAAGCAACTCAAATTTCATAAAAGATCACTCTCAAATTCTGTGAATGTTAAACATGGCTCATTTCGATTGGTCCAATTTTGCTATGTTTGGATTGTGATTTATTTGAGAATTTTACATTAAAATGTATAAAAATTTTAGTGGAAATTTTTTTGTAGAAAAAGTATTTTAAAGAAAAAATAAAAGGGAATTTTTTTTCAAATTATGTGAGGAGAATTTAGGATAAATATTTTGAAATTTAAATTTTAAAATAAAAAAGTGTTTGAATGTTTTATTTTTATTTGATAACAGTAAACTTTTTGTTTCACATACCTCACAAATTCAATAATTAATGTATATTAGAATTTTCCCTTTAGAAAATTCTCTTTGCACCTGGTCCTTAGGTCAGTATTGAATATTCCTGGAAATTGAACATTCGTGCCAATATTTTTTTTTTTTTAAGAAAAAAAGGACAAAAGGTAATTGCTTAATTACTTCAGCGCTTATATCATCCAAAGTTGGGAATCATCCATTTCCATTCGTGTCTAAGACCAAATGTGGGTCGTTGATTCATTTGTTTGGTACCCATGCGTATGACTTGTTGAGATCATATGAGAGAACTAGCCAGCAATAATCGCGCATAACGCGATTTTTTGAATGCTCACTGCGTTGTGTAAAATATATACAATCTTAAAAAATAATTTTGATATTTTTAGAGGAATAAATTCATAGTATAATTAAGAAAGAAAGGAAATTTTAAAATTGGAACGAAGAATTATATAATAAGAGTTAATTACTATAAAAGTGAAATGGGAAAAATATATTCTAATTTGTTGCAAATTTAAATTGGCACGGATAATTTTTTTCTTTGCCATGATAGTTAAAAAAAATAACAAAGAAGAAATTTTTTATTTGTGTAATGAAAACTAAATAGTCATTTTCTTCCAAGTTATGATCTTGTACAAATTGATGCCAATTTCGACGGAGTGAAGAACATCAGACATGCTGATATCGTATACTCGTTTTCTAGACTTTAATTGAATCTCACATTGTTTTGCCTCTTCCTAGTCAAGGTTTGAATATTTTGGAATATTCTACATGAAAAGAAGAAGAAAATGTTAGAAATTATTTAATGAAAGATGAAAACAAAGTTGTAGAATAAATTTACAAAATATATAAAAGATTGTAATATTTACTACCTATAAGTATCTCATTGTTGAAAATTGTTGGAAGAAATAATAGTATGCGATTAAACGAAATCTTTGAAACGGATGTAGCGACAATGATAGGACATTTGTTGTTTCAAAATCGAAAGCAACGATAAAGTTCATTTTTACATTTACGTATTATGTATTGGAAACGAAATATGTATGTCATTAAATGGACAAACCTTGTTTGGCAATGTAGGTAGTGGCATTGTCCATGACATCATTATTTGACCGTTCATATTGTCAAATGTAAGGCTATCAAATCCATTGTTTCCATGAAACCTCAGTAAGACTGAACAACCTTGATTAATTAAATTATCATCAAAGAATTCAATCCATCCAAATGTGAAAACACGGCGATTGATTGTTAATTTCCATTGCATTTGTCTCTGGTGGATTATGATTTGATCTTCATTGGCAAAATTTTAATAGCATAAAGACCTATTAGTACTCTCTAAAAAGCAAATTTTTTTGTTTACTAAAGGAAATTCAATAAGGAATAATATGTGTTAGTAATATAAAAATAATTAGAAAATATTTCTAAATTAAACCTGATTTTCTCTTCTGCGGGATTTGAAGAAAAAACAGCATGACCTTTCAATTATATCTTACAAAGGTGAGAAAAACCATTAGAAAATATGATATAAAATACAAAAACGAATTTGATGAAGAAATAATTTTTACTTATAAGATTACCTGGTTGATGAAATATCATTGGAGTAGCAAATAACACATTCTGCATCCAATCTTGAATTGATTTTTCTAACCATACGTTAGGGTACCTAATGTATTTAAATATCATTGGATAAGAAAGGAAAAAATTATAGCATATTTGGTAATTGATCTGATTGTCTTGCAAGTATGTTAACGTGCCTGAATGTACATGTGTATTAAATTGTGTAACAAAAAAGAATTTTTGACTCTAACCATTGTCTTCGGCCAACCATTTTTTAAATAGATGAAGTGTTGTCATGACCAATAAGAAAAATTGAACGAAATTATTTATTTGAAAAAATAATATTTGATATCATGTAATTAATATTAATTTTAGTAAAACTAGCACAATAGATGATAAATTAGACTACAAATAAATGGGTAACATTTACAAAATGAGAAAGAAAAGAGGAACGACAGATATAACTTGGCATAGGAATTAAAAACACAGACATTTGTTTTACAAGACCAATAGGAACCATTTCTGGAAAATCTGACATACCATACTTTAGATAATTTATTTCTAAAGTAAATTATCTTGAACTCCTTCTAGTAAGCTTAATTTATTTATGATTCTCTTATGGTATTAAAATTTAATTTTTACTACCTTTTGAATTTGGATAAAAGTATTTTTGGATATTTTTTATCCAAACTAATGAAATTGTATTTCTTATCTAACTTTATTAATTCATTTAAATCCATACATGATAGTAGTTAAAAAAGAATCTATGACGGAAAATAATTTTATATTAAAAAAGGACACAAGGTAATTGCTTACTTCAGCGCTTATATCATCCAAAGTTGGGAGTCATCCATTTCCATTCTTCTCTAAGACTATATATGGGTCCGTTTGGACAAGGGCATTTTTATATGCAAATGGAAAAAGTTATATTGGAATGTGTGAAAATTTTGATGGGTATTTTTTGATAGAAAAAGTTTTTTGGAGGGAAAAATAAGAGGGAAAATTTTTTAAAATTATGTGAGAGGAATTTGAGTGGGAAAATTTGAATTCTAAATCTTGAAATAAAAATGTATTTGGATAGGTTGTTTTTGTTTGAGAATTTACTTATTTGCAAATGAGAAAGATTTGTCCAAACAAACCCAGAAAAGGCAAAAGTCAATAAAGCCCCAATCAAATAAGATATAATAATCAACATGACTAGTAAATTTGAAAGAAATGGTTTTATGAAATATATGAATTACGTTTTAAATTATATATATATATTTTGTATTTTTAAATATAATAGTTTTAATTATTTGAACGATATGTACATCTAGCATTAACTAAAAGAAACAACTTAACAATGCCAATGATTATAACCCTACTTTTTTGGACAAAGCAACCAAAAGAAAAATGGTTTCGTATTGAAATCTAATGAAAAACAAATCTGATCTGTGAGGGGGGTTTTGATGCAAACAACATTAATTTGCTTGGTTGGAGTTTGCTTCTTGTAATGGTGATAATGTAGACAATATGCCATTAACTCAACAAGTCACCCCGAAATCCACTTGGCTAATATTAACCCTTATCCACTTCAACTTTTTGACCTGAAAAAGCCAATAGAATCAACTCAACCATCATTCTCAACGGTTTGGAAAATTAATGTAAGCCACACCATTATTGCCCATACAAGAGTTGAAATAATCAAGATGCTCTTCGATCGGCAGCCACAATTCTTTTGAATTTTATTGCCTTTCGAAGGGTAAACACAACCACAGAAATGAGCAATGACTGAGCAAGAATTCGCATAAAATAACCACCCGACTTTTAGACCTTCTCTCGAATGATTTGGACTATGCATTTGATGAGTATTGAACATCAATCTAACATTTGAGACTCATGAGAATAAGCCCATGAAAAGTCCTAAGACCGACAAGTGTGATTAAATTCAAACTCTTAGTAAAATTTGTCTCCATGATTTCAAACTTCAATTATAAATAAAACCAACCTTAATTCTAGTCTCTCATTTCACATTGTGGTGACTGGCCAAGAATTGTTTGAATCAATCAGGAACCTATCTAAAGTAATTCTAACTATTTCTTAAGGATTTTAATCATCAAAGGAATGTCATGGATAACAAGAGACTACTGCTTAGATGTGATTGCCCCAAATGTATCTGGATTAAAACTTAGGCTTCGTTTGGATTGTTCTTATTTGAGAAAAGTTGTATTGGAATGTGTGTAAATTTTGGTAGGTATTTTTTGATAGAAAAAGTATTTTGGAGGGAAAAATAAGGGAGAAAATTTTTTAAAATTATGTGAGGAATTTGAGTGGGAAAATTTGAATTTTAAATTTTGAAATAAAAATATATTTGGATAGTTTGTTTTTGTTTGAGAATTTTCTTATTTGCAAATACAAACTCCTATCCAAACGAGGTAGTTTCTTAATCTTCAAACAACCATATTGGACCATCCCTCTTAATAGAGTTGGTTTTGGGATGAATATAAGAACTTGACCACAAATGAAAGAGAAAACAGGAACTCAAATTCCTTTTGAAATGGCAGAGATTTTAACCAATTAACCCAAGTATTGAAAAGATTCTAACTGTTCTTATATATTTATATTACTTTTTATAATCTCCTTCATAGATTTACTAGGAAAGTCATTGCGGGATGATGCTTCATGGCTTCAGCAATACGCAAAATTTGAGGCAGCTTGGCGTTTTCCTAGTTGGAACTTGGAAGGAAGTAAAACTTGACTTCAGACCCAAGTAGGGAGGGTGTATCAACTTATCCACTTCTAGATTAATCTTAGCACCACTGAGATTATGTGACGTAGGTTAATCTAATATTAATATTAAGGTCTTTTCCCAGGGTTATCTTGATCTGCATCAACATCAGCCAAGTTGAAAGAAAAGTGATTGATAAAGCTTGTTGGATCATCTGCCTCCAAGAATGCTGTGATCTCAGACCTTCATGAAGTCAATTTTATGATGTAAAACACAACCAAGCAGACTCAAAAATCAAATACTTACTGCCTCTAATCATAGAAAGTTTCTTCATCCTTTAGGCCCTATGGTTTAGCTTTGAAAATAACGTTCAAAAATTTATTGCACAATTCAAATCAATGTATTAGAATGTGGCCCGAATTGTTGGGCCTAATTACAGTTTCCTAATTAGTTCTTACTACCTATTTAATAGTAGAACAAATCTCAACCGTTTATTTCGGTACTTGATGGGCGTACCAGATTAAAGTTAGGGATATATAAATTGGTCCTCTCTCTGCCCATTAGGGTTACAGACAGACACAGAACACAAAACGTTCTCCATCAAAACAGTCTGTAACAGAAAGAAGGGTGAAGGGAGAGAAACCAATTTTTGACAACAAGCAGAGGTGTTTCTCAACCTGTTTTCAAGAATTATGTCTTCCGCATCAAGTACACAATCCTTATGATTTAATAGTTTGTAATAAATTATTATTCAAAGATCCTGCTTTGATGTTTATATCATTAAGTTTAAGATTTAATATATGGTATCAGAGCGGGTTATGAATAAATAATTTATCCATTAATATTTTTGGCCATAAATTTACAATTTAATTTTTGAAAAAATTAAATTAAATTAATTTGCATGCTATGGCCGTACGAAATAAAGAAAAAAAATGAATGATTGCTTTAATGATTGATGGTCGTACGGATCTGAAAAAAAAATTATGAAGAATTTCATGGCATGTGATGGTTTGCTGTTGTTTTGTTTGTTTTCATGTGATGTCTTCTGTTTGGATTTCAAAACAAAGAATAAAGAAAAAAAAATGAATGATTGCTTTAATGATTGATGGTCGTACGGATCTGAAGAAAAAAAAATTATGAAGAATTTCATGGCATGTGATGGCTTGCTGTTGTTTTGTTTGTTTTCATGTGATGTCTTCTGCTTGGATTTCAAAACAAAGAATAACTTGTCTATAGCAGGAATTGAACACAAGCACTTCATGTAAAATCTAAACAAACTTACCACTGCACCAAGGTCATCAAATGGCATGGTGTATGTTTATGGTTTGTGTAATTAAGTATTACAGTGACAAGAAATAAAATTGAATAGCCATATTTTATTAATGCTAGAATTTATGGCAATTATGTTTTTATTTTATTTTATTTCTTTTATGAAATATTATGAGATATTTTATTTTCTTGTCATATTATGACTTTGGGGATATTAATGTTAAAAATTCCCTTAATTTGTTAGATTTACACATGATATTAATATAAATGATTAGTTTGTTAGCCACCAAAGTGGCCAAACTAATTAATTAAAATTTTTATCATGTCGAAAATTATAGTCATTTATTCATATTATGTTAATGCCTATTATTGTAATTATATGAATAAATGACGTTTATTAGTTGATAGAATTGTAGAATTTACCCAAAGGTAAATTAATTTTCTATGACTAATAAACATTATGGATGATAATCAATTTGCTTGTAAAATATTTTTATTTATCCAAAGATACTATTTTATTTGATAAGGCTTGTTTGATTATTTAATAAAGTTTGCATGGCATTAAATTTATGATAATATATTGTTGAGTTTACCCAAAGGAAGTCTACAATATATTTTAAATGTTTTATGATTTGAATCCGATAATTTATTGAGCATTTATTATTTGCAGCTATTTCCCTCAATTCGCAAGCTTTTTCTGTTACCATGTTTGATGGTTTAAATTTCTCTGAATGGTGTGAACAAGTCAATTTCCATTTAGGTGTTTTGGATATTGACTTAGCACTATTGGAAGAAAAACCTGCTGCTATTACAGACAAAAGCAGTGAGGTGGAGAGATTAAACTATATAGCATGGGAAAGGTCTAACAGACTATGTCTTAATTTTATGCGAATGACGATTGCTAACAACATTAAGAGTACTATTCCACAAACTGTAAGTGCTAAAGAATTCCTTAAACTTGTGGAAGAACATTTTCATTCTGCTTGTAAGTCACTCGCTGGTACTCTAATGGCTGAGCTCACAACCATGAAGTATAATGGGTCGCAAAGCATGCAGCAACATATCCTCGAGATGACAAATATTGTAGCGAAATTAAAGACCCTTGGGTATGGCAGTTGATGACTCCTTCTTAGTGCAGTTTGTTATTAACTCGTTACCTCTTGAATATGGACCTTTTCAAATTAATTATAACACTATTAAGGACAAGTGAGATATTAATCAATTGTCCAGCATGTTAATTCAGGAGGAAACGAGACTAAAGAATCTAGGAGTTCATTTTGTCAATCTTGTGGGTCAAGGATCTGGCAAGACTCATAAGCCAAAAGCCAAGAAATTTAAAAAGAAAGTACCTGCTAAAGTGACACAGGTTACTATTGATGATGATAAGAAGGAACAAAAGACAGATAAGTGTCACTTCTGTAAGAAAGAATGACATTATCAGAGAGATTGTTCGAAACGTAAAACTTGGTTCGAAAAGAAAAGGATTCCTTACAATCCAAACCACAAACCCAATTGAGAGTTTTTTATTCGTGGGAAACCGTAAGAAGGTCCCAATTGAAGGCATAGGGACTTATCGTTTAGTGTTAGATAATGGTCACAACTTGGATCTAATACAAACTCTCTATGTACCTTCAATTTCTAGAAACTTGATTTCTGTTTCAAAACTTGATAAAAGTGGGTTTATTCTTAAGTTTGGACATGGTCGTTTCAATTTATGTAAAGATAATTCCATTATTGGTTCTAGAATTCTTATGGATGATTTATATAAATTGAAATTTGATGTTAATTTTTCAGAATCTCTGTTTTCTGTTCATCATAATATTGGAATTAAACGTAGCATGATGAATGAAAAATCCGCTTACTTGTGGCATAAGTGTTTGGGTCATATATCCAAATAAAGATTAGAAAGATTGGTAAAGAATGAAATTCTTCCGAATTTAGATTTTATTGATCTTGGCATATGTGTGGATTGCATTAAGGGAAAGCAAACCAAACATAGCAAGAAATGAGCCATAAGAAGTACTCAGCTCCTTGAAATAATACACACTAATATATGTGGACCTTTTGATGCTCTATCCATTGGTGGAGAAAAGTACTTTATCACCTTTATAGATGATTTTTCACGTTATGAATATATCTATTTGTTTAAAGAAAAATCTCATGCTGTAAATGCCCTTGAGGTGTTCATAAAGGAGGTTGAAAGGCAATTAGATTGAAAATTGAAAATTGTATAGTCTGGTAGAGGTGGTGAGTATTATGGAAAATATGATGAATCAAGACAATTTCTAGGTCCATTTGCAAAGTTCCTCGAGAAACATGGCATATGTGCATAGTATACTATGCCAGACACACCTCAACAAAATGGTGTGGCAGAAAGGCATAATAGGACATTAATGGATATGGTTAGGAGTATGATGAGTAATTCCTCATTACCCAAAATATTGTGGATGAATGCATTGAAAATTGCTGTGTATTTGCTAAATAGGATTCCTAGTAAGGCAGTTCCTAGAACTCCTTTTGAGTTATAGACTGGAAGGAAACCTAGTTTGAGGCACCTGTATGTATGGGGTTGCCCAACAGAAGCACAAATTTATAATCCACATGAAAAGAAATTAGATTCTCGAATGATTAGTAGTTACTTTATTGGTTACCCAGAGAAATCTAAAGGGTATAGGTTTTATTGTCCAAACCATAGTCCCAGAATTGTTGAAACTGCTAATGCCAAATTTATTGAAAATGGGGAAGTTAGTGGGAGTGCTGAAAAACATATTGTGGATATTAATGAAGTAAGGGTTAATGTTCCATTACCCATAAATGGTCCAATATCCACATCTTCATCAAATATTAATCCAATGATAGAAGAGCAAAATGAACCTTGGCAATATTTGAATGAAGCAGCACCTCATGAAGAAACTAACTTACAATCAACTGACATTAATGAACCACATGGAATAGCTTTGAATAGACTTATAAGAACAAGAAAGTCAGCTATTTCTAATGACTATGTGGTTTATTTGCAAGAGTCAGAATTTGATTATGGCATTTATGAGGATCCTATTTCATTTTCACAAGCCATAAAAAGTGATAAGTCTGATAAATGGATTGATGCCATGAAAGATAAGTTGAACTCAATGACACAAAATAAAGTTTCGGATCTCGTTGATTTGCCAGAAGGATCTAAACGAGTCGGATGCAAATGGGTCTTTAAGACCAAACGCGACTCAAATGGCAATATTGAAAGATATAAAGCCAGACTTGTTGCCAAGGATTATACTCAAAAGGATGGCGTTGATTACAAAGAGACTTTTTCACCTGTCTAAAAAAAGACTCGTTGAGAATAATTATGGCATTAGTGGCTCAATATGATTTAGAGCTACATCAAATGGACGTGAAAACTGCTTTTCTGAATGGAGATCTTGAGAAGGAAGTTTATATGGATCAACCACAAGGTTTTTCCATAGAAGGAAAGGGGTCACATGGTGTGTAAACTTAAGAAGTCAATATATAGACTTAAACAAGCTTCCCGACAATGGTATATTAAATTTAATGATACCATAACATCTTTTGGTTTTGAAGAAAACATTGTTGATCGGTGTATTTATCGAAAGATTAGTGGGAGTAAGTTTGTATTTCTAGTCCTATATGTTGATGATATTCTACTTGCTGTTAATGATTTAGGCATGTTGCATAAGACTAAAGAATTTCTCTCTAAGAATTTTAAAATGAAAGATATAGGAGAGGTATCCTTTGTGATAGGAATTTCAATATTCCGAGATAGATCACAATGACTGGTAGGATTGTCTCAAAAAGAATATATCGAAAGAATTCTTGAAAGATTTAATATGAACAAATGTTCTGCAGGAGTTGTCCCAATACAAAAGGGCGACAAATTTAGTCTTATGCAATGTCCAAAAAATGATGTGGAACATAAAGAAATGGAATCTATTCCATATGCTTCTATTGTTGGCAGTTTGATGTATTTGCAAACATGCACAAGATCCAATATAAGTTTCGCGGTCAGAATACTCGGCAAATATCAAAGTAATCCTGGTATGGATCATTGGAAAGCTGCAAAGAAAATATTAAGATACCTTCAAGGAACAAAGGATTATATGCTCATGTATAGAAGGTCTAATCCATTAGAAGTGATTGGATACTCGGATTCAGATTTTGCTGGATGCATTGACAGTAGAAAGTCAACGTTTGGTTATTTGTTTCTTCTAGCAAAAGGAGCAATTTCATGGAAAAGTGCCAAACAATCTGTTATTGCTTCATCCACTATGGAATCAGAATTTGTAGCTTGTTTTGAGGTTACAATCCATGCATTATGGCTGCGGAATTTTATTTTGGGGCTTAGGGTTGTCGACACCATTATTAAGCTGTTGAAAATTTATTGTGATAATTTTGTAGCAATTTTCTTCTCCAAAAATGATAAGTACTCTAGAGGTGCTAAGCATATGGAGTTGAAATATTTTGCCGTAAAGGAGGAAGTTCAGAAACAAAGAGTGTGTATTGAACATATTAGGACGGCTCTCATGATTGCAGATCCTTTAACGAAAGGCTTGCAACCAAAGGCATTTAAGGAACATGTTCAAAGAATGGGTCTTGGTTGTATTGATGACTGATTATAATGATGTATTAACACTCTTGAGCTCAATAAAATATTTTTGGCATATTGGCAAATGTTTTGTTGTTTATTATGATTGTGTACACATAATGTTATTAAACAAGAAATAAATGTGTCTATAAGATATTATTATGGACCTTTATGATATTTCCAAATCACTTATTATACCTGACATGATAAATTGCTAGTGTAGTGGTATATGGAAGGGAGTATACAATGTTAAAGTGTATAACCGCCATAACCCACATTATGTGATTTATTATGCTGAGGTAAATTATGAAAATAATTTAGAGATTTGTTTTTGCGCGCTTAATGTTTACACTATTAAATTAAAGTTGGAGTATCGGCCAAGTGGGAGAATGTTAGAATGTGGCCCGAATTGTTGGGCTTAATTACAGTTTCCTAATTAGTTCTTACTACCTATTTAATTGTGGAACAAATCTCAACCGTTTATTTCGGTACTTGATGGACGTACCAGATTAAAGTTAGGGATATATAAATTGGTCCTCTCTCTGCCCATTAGGCTTACAGATAGACACAGAACACAAAACGTTCTCCATCAAAACAGTCTATAATAGAAAGAAGGGTGAAGGGAGAGAAACCAATTTTTGACAACAAGCAAAGGTGTTTCTCAACTTGTTTTCAAGAATTATGTTTTCCCCATCAGGTACACAATCCTTATGACTTAATAGTTTGTGATAAATTATTTATTCAAAGATCTTGCCTTTATGTTTATATCATGAAGTTTAAGATTTAACACAATGGAGCACGACTATCCCCTTTGTATTTCTGTTCATTCTTTAATTTCTTTGCATAATTAGTTGTGACAAGACAATGAGAAGGTGCAATAATGGGTATCAAAGGTGGAAAAACTTGGGAATTGGTTTGGACAAGGCATTTTTATTTGCCAATGAAAAAAGTTGTATTAGAATGTGTGAAATGATACTAAATGATAGAATAAGGTAGGGTTCGGGTACCCTACAGCACCTGCATGAGAGTTTTTTTTCCATTGAAATGATAGTAATTTTATTGAATGAAAAATGGTACTGTACAATTGTTAGCCAAAGAAGGGTAAATGATATCCTTGGTCTAATTTAATAGCCAAGAAGGAAAATGGAATAATGGTTGAGAGTTACCACTATCTCACTGGTTACAAAGATAAACTAGTTTAGGACTAGCTAACATAAATTTTATTCTAAGGGAAAGAAAGCTATAATATCAAAAAGATTGCCAAAAAGATTGATGTTGTGAGATATAGTGGAAATCGCTAACTTCAACTAAATAACTAAGTTTGGACAGTATATCTTGAACATCAATTGCAATCTAGGCATATGTGATTTGTAGAAATTACATATGAGCATTCTAAAAAACATAAAGAAAATGGACCAATTAGAAAAACCAAAAGCTTCATTGTGCCATTCTTCAAATAGGAATCAGGATCCTATGTCCATTCTTCAAGTAGAAATCAGACTTCCAAAAAATCAGTCCAATCAAGAACATCCCAACAAGAATGAATCGAAAACAGAGAGCAAAAGCAGTCCAGCCAAAAAGAATCCAAATAGAAAGGAACAAGAATTAACGACGCCTGCTTTCAAACCAATTCATGCAAGAAATTGCCCCAACCAACCGAGGAATCATATTCAGTCCACAAAGAGAAACCAACCCAGCAGAGAGTGAACCAGAATGTAGAGTTAAATGACTTCAACCAGCAAAGGGAAACCAGAATGTAGAGCTAATAGAGATTAGAGAGAGTGAAAAGAAAGATCCTTGGATTAGAGAGAGTGAAAAAGAAGATCCCTGGGTCATAGTTCCATCTATAGATGCCCTTGCAGCCATTACTTCCGGGGGTGAGCAACCAAACCAGGGGTGAACATCCCAGCAAGAATGAATCGAAAATAGAGAGCAAAAGTAGTCCAGCCAAAAAGAATCCAAACAGAAAGGAACAAGAATTAATGATGCCTTCTTTCAAACCAGTTCATGTAAGAAATTGCGCCAACCAACTGAGGAATCATATTCAGTCCACAAAGAAAAACCAACCAGCAGAGGTGAACCAGAATGTAGAGTTAAATGACCTCAACCAGCAAAGGGGAACCAGAAATGTAGAGCTAATATAGATTAGAGAGAGTGAAAAGAAAGATCCTTGGATTAGAGCTAATACACAAAGCCTCTATTTGCACGATATTAAAAGATACTTTTTCTTAGTAAATTATAACCATTTGTAGGATGAAAGCTAATAAATGCTTATAAACAAGCCTATATCTATCACCGTTTGTTTATTCTTTTTTTGCCCTTTTGCCTTTTTGTTTTTGGTTTTGTTTTTTGTTTTTTGTTTTTTTGTTTTTTTTTTGGTTTTGTTTTTGTTTTGTTTTTGTTTTCCTTTTTTTTGTTCTTTTTTTTTTGTTCTTCTTTTTTCCTCTTTTTTTTTTTCTTTTTTCTAGTTTGTAAATTCAAGACAACCTAGTCAATATTTAGGAGACTAAGAGGAAACAGGATACCTTAGGGGAGCAAAGAAAAACATTTACTTAGAATATATATGAACATATAGACATAGAATCCTAACTTGGCATATATGGAAGCCATAGGGAAGTAAGAGATATATACTGTATTACACTATATCTCTTCCACTGAACCAGGGAGCAAAACACAATAAATATGAAGAACACTATGCATACATATCCACATAGAGACACTACTCTATATAAACCAAACTTGAGATGTATGGTGAAAGTGAAGGGAAGTCATAAGGGAGGAGTGCTACCATATATTCATTTTTCCTATATATCTGTCTATCCCTATCTATTTTCTTTTTTTTCTGCTTCTCTTTTTTTTTTCCTTTTCTTCTTCTTCTTTTTCTTTTTTTTTCTTTTTTTGGGTTGTTTTTTTTTATTGAAAGCCGATGGACTGGATCCTCAACATTGCATCTTTCTCTAGAAAAAGGAAAATGATGATGAGCTGTTGTGGAAATAACCACCCTATCCAGAGGACCATGTCCACTTTTTGGCCAGCAATGAACATCACATTAACACAGCCATTGCTATCAATCTCAGTCATTATCCTTAGAATGTGCTGATACAACAAAAGTGATATAACAGATTTGCCCAGATAAAATAGAGTTGCCCATATCATGCAAAGATGGCAACCAGCTTCCTTTTAGGCATTTTAACAAACAAGTTGTTTGCCTCCAACACAAACCTTAAAACTCATATATCCATGTAATATTTGCAGCCAAGATTCTGCATTTCTGTTAAACACTCAATCAAAATCCTTACAACCAGAGGCAAAAATCAACCACTTGTCATTCAAAACATTCAGGGTGTGCCTGGAGTGTGGGTTTGATAGTAGAGGAAATAGGTTTGATAGTATTTGGGCTGCCTGAAGCAAAGGAATGGAATGCAAACAGTAATTCTTATTACCCGGTTTGAGGAAATCCGCATACCCCCCATAATTGGGGGGAATGAAAGGCAGAAATCCAAATTCAGAAATCCATTTCCTCCCTCGTATTTCTCTTTGCTAGCCAAGGGTTTCCGATCGATTTCCATAACTTTCCTCCTCCATTTCCCAGGTTATTGTTCTTCTATTTTCTCTTCCATTTTAACCATTTTCGTTTTCAATTTGGATGTGTTTAGCCTGCTATGTTTTGGTTGCTTTGATTGTTCTTGCCCTCATATAGTAATTATATTTGTTGTGCGTACATGTAGACCGATATGGCTCGTCCTGCTAGCATTAGTGAACGACGTCGCAAATTGAAGCGATTATTGTTGCTTCGGCAAAGAATGCAAAATATGTTAGTTTTGGTATATGCAATGTATTTTGCCGCCTTTTGTTTTAAACTTCGAAGTATGGCTTGTGAAATCAAAACAAAGATAGAAAAAAGATTGGATCGCATGAGATGGATGTATAACTTAACCATGGACTGTGATGCTGCATGTATTAGTGAACTTCGTATGGATAGAGCAACTTTCACACTGTTGTGTGAAATGGTTACAGATGTTGGAGGTTTAAAACCTACTAGGTATACATCTATAGAAGAGGTTGTAGCAATGTTTGTATATACTTTGGCTCACCACAAAAAGAGTCGGACAATTAGTCTGCTTTTTTCTCTTAGTAAAGAAACTGTGAGTCGGCAATTTCATCAGGTTTTATCGGCAATTTTAAAATTGCATTGTATTTTACTAAAGAAGCCGGAGCCTATTCCTCATGATTGTCAAGACGAAAGATGGAAATATTTTCAGGTATTTTAACTTTATAAGTAAAATATACTATTAATATGGAATACTTGTATAATCATTTTATATTCAATTTGTAACTACTAAAGCTTATGTGTTTTTTTCAACAACTTGAAGGGTTGTCTAGGAGCCTTAGATGGAACATTAATTAAAGTTACACCCCCTAGTGACGATAAGCCTCGATATCGGACAAGAAAAGGGTGTATCTCAACAAACGTGTTAGGTGTTTGTTGTCCCAACATGCAATTCATATATGTATTGCTGTTGGGAGGGCTCGCACATGATGGCCGTGGTGTCGAGATGCGATCTCAAGGCCTCATGGTCTAAGAGTCCCTCAAGGTAAATTTGCGATACAATATCCAGTTAGTTAAAACTTCTCTTTTCACATAGTATGATAAGCTCTAAACCATAATGTGTTTTTCAATATATGAAGGTTGTTATTATTTGGTAGACTCTGGATATTGTAATGCAAATGGATTTCTTGCTCCATATCGAGGGCAACGATATCGGCTCAAAGAATTTGATGGTCACCACTGCAGACCGCGGAGGAGTACTTCAATATGAAACATTCGAAAGCAAGGAATGCCATTGAGAGATGCTTTGGATTGTTGAAAGGAAGATGGAAAATACTTGCTTCCCCTTCATTTTTTGCAATTCAAACGCAAGTGCGAATTATAATGGCGTGTTGCCTTCTACACAACTTGATTCGCAAGTTTATGAGTTTTGATCCCCAGGAATCAACCATGGAAGACGCACAAGAAAGTGAGGGAGAGGAAAGTGATGAAGATGATGAAGTGGAATACATTTCGCATATCACTCCAACCGATGAGTGGTTGGCATTTAGAAATAATTTGGCAACTAATATGTATAATGCTTGGTTAGCTAGATCTGATTAGGATCATTTGGATTCATAGTTTAAGAAATGTTTCTAGCTTGTCCTATTACAACATTTTGATGTGTTGACTTCTTTAACTATACCAAAAACAGCAAGATATTGTATTTGATTTTATTAATTTGTAAGTGTGTTCTTAAAGTACTTTTATTTGACTTCTTTAAAGTACTTTGGAAATGCACATATACTATGCAAGCTATTTTATATTTTTCAGTATTGCTATTTATGTTTTATATTGTTTGTTTACTAATTATAACATAAGTAAACTTTGTTTTTTTGTTAGGAATGGATCCACTTACAGTTATTCGTGGAAGGGGAAAGAGCAAGCAATACTGGAAAGATGAAGAGGTCGAAGCCTTGGTTGAAGCTTTAGAAGAAGTAGCCTCCGATCCGCTGTAAAAGTAGATTGGGATTCAAGAGTAATTATATGGGTGAACTACACAAGATAATGTTGCGGAAGATCCCTAATTTTGATAAGGAAGTCAATCCGCACATTGACTCAAAGATCAAATGGCTAAAGACCAAGTATAATTCAATTTCTGAAATGTGCACGCAAAGTGGCTGTCAATGGGACGATGTTCAGCATAAGATCAACTATGAGAAGCAATGGTTTGATGAATGGTGCAAGGTATGAGCATCTAACTTCTTATATTATAGGATTCATAAATTGGTCCATTCGTGTCTAGTTTTGGCTTCAACTATTTCTTGCATAGTATATTCTAACACTGTTGGATCAATGCTATATTTTTATCTTCTAAAGTTATTTATGTTGTGTTTGTTCTTAAATTTTTTGTTGTACAGAATCACAAGAATGCTAGTGGACTGTAGAATTTCAGATTCCCTTATTTGCGCAAATTGGACTTTGTGTGGGGTAGGGACAGGGCAACAGGCCTTGGAGCTGAAGATATAGTTCAAGCAAGTGTTGATGCTAACCTCGGAAAAGATTTTCTGGTTTGTTCTTCTTCGGATAGTGAACGAGAATTTGGATTGGATTCTGATGCACAAGGATCTCCAGCGAGTGCATCAAGTGTTCCTACATCAAAAAAGCGTAAAAAACTTTCGCTAAGAAGGGAAAGTTTCTATAAAAAGAAGAGACCAACAAAAATTCAGAGCACTATTGATGCGGGGTTTGGCCAATTTACGGCTGAACTTCAGTCCATTTGCAATACAATGTCTATAGAGTATGCCTCAGCCGCCAAAGAAATAGCCGCAGAGCCTACAACATTCGTGCCAGATGAGAAAATACAAGAGGTAATTAATGAACTTATTAATCTTGACTTGTCTCCATCGGATGTTGGTAGGGCTGTTGAAGCTTTTGGTCGTGATCCGCATAAGATTCGTACTTTGTTTTTGCTGCCAAGTCATTTCAAAAAATCTTATGTGCATGGGATTCTTCATCCGCCTGCTAATCCATGAATCAAGTGTTGGAGTATATTCTTTTGGTATATAGGCTTTTGGTAATTAATATATATTTTGGGATGTCAAAGATGTTATGTAACCAGGTTATTTTGTAATAGTTAGCTTTTGCGTAAATATAATATTGTATTTAGGTGTGGATTTGGTGCCTTGTTTTGTTAACTTGGTTATTATGCATCATTGAACTTATTGGGAATGTAACTAGCAATCGATGACGATGCATTTTATTTTAACTCATATGTTTGAAGTGATGAGGAAGTTTGATATGGATAGTTGCGCTTGAATTTTTTTTTTTCTCACAAAAGTATGGATGTGAAACGAGCTAACATAGGAATGATTATAGCTTATGAGACTAGAGAATGGACAAAGTTGAAAATGAGCTATTTTTGCTTTCACAGCAACTAATTTAATCCCTCGACATGCACCAAAATATGGATCTAATTATTGCGATCGCTTGCACGCCTATTCTTTTTCCTATGATGAAGCATTGAAGATGGTAATTAACAACCCACCCCTAAAACAAAAGAATCTTATTGACCCATGAAATATCAAAAGTGGTTTCATTATTGTTGTTGTATGAATCTTGGACTTTTGTATGGCATTTGATATTTTCTTCAGGAGAAATTCCACTAGGAATAATAGTATACGCCAAGTGTGAACAACAAAATGAAATTCATTATAGTAGCCACTCTCAATTAAACATTTACCTAGGAAAAGACATGAAGTATCTTTACCCTATGAATCAGACTTTTCTAAAAAAGATATAAAAACTAAAGCTCATCCTATTAAAATGAATCAGGAACTATTAGAAGTATGCAAAATAAATAAAGTTTATTGGATAAAAAATTAATTAGACCTTCAAAGTTTATTGGATAAAAAATTAATTAGACCATCAAAGTCTCCTTGGTTTCTTCCGGCTTTTTATGTTATGAATCAAGCCGAAAAAGAATGTGGAGTTCACCTGTTAGTAATTAATTATAAACCACTCAATAAAGTCTTAAAATGGATAAGATACCCAATTCCTAATAAAAGAGATTTACTTAATAGATTAGTTAATGCTGAAGTCTTTTCAACGTTTGATATGAAATCTGGTTATTGGCAGATTCAAATTGCTGATAAAGATAGGTATAAAATTGCTTTTATAGTATCCTTTGGTAATTACGAATGGAATGTAATGCCTTTTGAATTAAAAATGCACCTTTACACGCAAGTGCACGTGATCGTTAACAAGTAATATAGAGTGAATATAATTTATCGCTCCTACAGAGACTAATGAATTATTAAATACAAATTAAAATAGTTCTAACTTTATTTGAAGAAAATATTTTATGGATAAGTTAAATTAAAAGTAATTTTAAAACTTAATTAAAACTAAAATTAAAAACTAAACAAAGCAAGTTAATAGATTGCTGACGAAAGATCTAGGGTTTTCGATTTCACCATAACTAATCCATCCTAATATTAATCTATTTCTATAATCTAATTTAATTTCTCGTTGATAGTCTAGATTCCCAAATTTATTTACTAGTCCCTCCCGAGATCTAATAAAATCCTCCTAATTGCTAATTCACTATATTCCTATGTGAATTACACCAAATATGTAGTCATCAATTTCTATGGAATCTCATATAGAAACTACACAACCCATGTAGGCATATTCCTATCCTAAATGCAATTTATGGCATTTATCTCAATGAACTTGACACATAACTCCTCTTCCAATTGCTATGATTAAGAAATCATCTAATTAGTGATCAAGTAATTAGAAGCATTGAGCACAAAGATAAATACGCAACCATAGAAAATTAAATCAAATTATATTAATGGAAAAATATTAAGACTCCATAGTTAGGCAACATCGAAAACCTAGAAAAGAATTTAGTTCATATTAATATAAAAGAAGAACAACACCAATTTCTTAAACATAATTGCAAAAGAAAGAAAATTAAAAAATAAAAATAAAAATAAATTCCAACAAAACCCGTAGGTGGTAGCAACTCCTCTTTGTTCTTTGAGTTTTTTTCTTCTCTATCCAGAACTTCCAAAGTTGTTCTTTGTATCCAAGTCAAGCTTGGCGGCTGCTTCTCTTAGACTTACTACAAACAAGAACAAAGACTGAAATTGACGGGAGAGACATGAAGAAGACACAAAGGAAAACTGAAATTCTTTGTTGCTGAAACCGAGAAGAAAGCTGAAGTTGCCGCAAAAACCTCGAGCAGAAAATCAAGAAGAAAGACAGGAAGAAGGAACAAGTAACCGACTGAAATTTCTGCTAAGAAAACCAAGAGGAAGTACAACTGAAATTTCTAAAGAAAAACCAAAGAGAACTACTGTAAAATTGCTAAGGAAAGAAAGAAAACAGAGAAGAAAGCTAGCTAAAACTGAATACAAACTAAAGGAAGGAAAGAAAAACAGGAAGGAGGTGCTACTACTACTCCTAAACTAAGGAAGAAAGGAAAAGAAATATGCTGCTCGGCTGAAAATGGATGCTCTCCTCCGTTCCAAGCTGCGCTATTTATAGGCAAGCCTTTGTCCAGATTTTTTCTTTTCTTGTTTCTTTCTTTGTTCTGCCGAAGGTGTTGTGTTGTTGTCATCCATGTGCTTGTCATCTTTTACAGCAAAGAAAGCAGCCCAAGCTTTGCTTTCCAAATGTCATTCTTGCTTCCCGAAGCTTTCCTCTCCTTTTTCTTTTTCTTTCTTTGTGTGCTTCACGGCTGTTTCTTTCTTTTTGCAGCCACAAACATGTGTTGTTGTCTTCCATGTGCTCAGTTTCTTTTACAGCAAAGAAAATGATCCTTTGTAGCTCATCTCCATAAAAGAATTGTTGAATGCATGTTCTCTTCATGCAGAAAGAATTGTTCGAATGGCCCAAGAAATGCAGCTGCTGGAATTTTTTTTTTCTTCTCTCTTTCGGCTGTCCAGCTTTCTTTCTTTCTGTATTTTTATTTTTCCTTTCTTTTGCCCATGTAATACTGCATTTTGAAGATACTTTCTTGCTGTCCATGTGCATTTTTTCTTCAGAAAAAGAAAAGAATGGCAGCTGGGTTGTTTCCTCTGCATGTGCGGCTGGGGTTCCTTTGCAGCTGGGTTGTTTCCTTTCTTTCTTTCTTTCCTGTAGTGCAGCAGACTTTGTTGCTAATCTTTCCTTTCTGCTTTGGCTGAGTAATAAGGCTTCTTATTACTGAAACTTACTATCAATTTGTGCTGCAAAACGTGAAGTAAACTGCTGCAATAATATGAACCCGTAGCTGAAGGAAATTTCAGAAAAAATCTTCAAGTTTCTGTCCAGTTTTGGTCATTTTTCTTCCAGAATTTGAGAAAACTTTCTTCATGAAAGTTTTTGCTCTCTTCTTAGCTTTCCATATCATCTTGAATCATCTCATTTGGACGTATGTATCAAGAGTTATGAACTCCGAAGATGAGTGAGTATTCAAAGAATAATTTGGCCAAAATATGTAAAAACAAATTAAAACACAAGCCAATTTCTAACCAAATGAATAAGAAAACTCTATATAAAATAGAGTTATCAAATTACCCTAACTTAGATTAAAGCTTGTCCTCAAGCTTTTACTAGATAAATATCTTTCTTTTCTTTCCATACCCTTTCTAACTCACTCATAAATAATGCCAAATTATTTTACATTAAAAATTCAAACTGGAATAATAAGCCAAAGAACAAGTATTCATAGCCCTTTTTAATCTAAACAAAATACACATCTCATTAATTCCAACAATTCTCAAATCAAATGCACAAAATTTGATAACCTCTCATAGGTTGCACTCTAATCACTCAAAGTGTTTAGGGTTTCATTCAACACTCAAATCAAAATAGCATGTCATTGCCATAAGCTTGCTTATATATCACATCTCCACCACTAATAAATATGAATCCATGCAATAATCAAAGGGTCTTATTAAAGGTTGTAACGGGGCTTAGGTAAGGGTAGGTTGAAAGATAGGAAAATTTAGGTTTTCACAAATCAAGATATGTATAAACTTCCTTGCATGACTCAAAAGCAACAAATAGCACATTAGAACCAAATTTTTTTTTTTTTTTCAAGTAGCATACATCCCTTTTAACAACTTCAACATATAAATTGGACCATCTTGTACACAATTAACTTTGTCCAATCTTCGTATGAATATTGCTCACTCTTTCTTTTTTCTTTTTTCTCTTTTTTTTTTTTTTTTCAATGGTTCTTTCTTTGGAATCGCATTTTATCATGTAATTAATTCCCACATACTCTTGTCATAGGTTTTAATATGTTAAATAAAAACAATGGTTTGAGGCTAATGATGTGGTGTTTATAACAAAGAAAGGTTAAGGCAAAATTGGTTGACTAGGGTATATATAATGGGATGGCTTTTTAGAAAGTTTAAACGGCTAATCCTAAATGCCCTTATCATCTCAAAGCATGAATTCATAATGTGATCTCAACATGCATAACAAAGCAAGTTCTAGAATGAACATACCATATTTGACAACACTCAACAAAGAAATATGTGAGCAATGAAAATAAAATGCTCATAGGCTCAAATACTCACAATGGGTTCATTATATCAATATTGCACATTCTCATTCAATTCAATCATCAAAATCAACAAGATGCGTTAAAAATTTTAAAGACAAAGACTAATCATACTTGCCTCATTCATACATTCCAACCCAAATCTCTAATGCATATAACTCAAAATTATTCTAAATGAGTATCAAAAGAATTAGAAATTTCAAAGAAGATATCAATAAAATTGAAAACTTGGAAGGACTTTCTTTTAACCCAATTAAAATTGAAATCTTGCAAAAATTTTGACAGAAATCCAGCACAAAATTTCATTATCCCACCCCCAACTTAAAATTGAGCATTGTCCTCAATGCAACAAGAAGCAAGATCAAGTATAGCAACTAAAGAGAACATAAGAAAACGAAGGGTGAGGAAACTGCCCGCTGGAATAGCTGTTGAAGATGAATTTTGCTCAGGTACCAAAACAGCTCCAAAAATTCTCAAATTTGGTGGACATGAACCTGGTTGAATCTTCTACCTTGCTGTAAAGTTCAGCACAAAATTCCAATGGGAAAGCCTTGAACTGAATTCTTCTTCACTGATGCAAAGAAAGCAGTTCAAATAGTAAATTTTTTTTTTTTTTTTATAAGACAAAAATAAGAATAATAATAATAAGAAGAATAAAAAAAATAAAAGCAATAAAGGTAAAAGAACCTGGGTTGCTCCCAAGTAGCGCAATTGGTTAACGCCGTTATGCTCGACGCCCTCTATCGCTCAAATTTTTACCAATTGCTTGGACCATATCCGCATGATTTTTATTGATTTTTCAAAAGCCACCATTGCATTCTCAATCACTTTAAAATGTGGATTAAGCCTCCTTTGTGGTTGGATGATCGCTTGTATTGCTCTTCTAGCTTTCTTTGTTGGAGAGGATCTCCTTCATGAACTTCACATAGCTAGGCATCTGCTCCAAAGCATCAAGAAAAGGAATATTAATATATAATTTCTTAAAAACATCAAGAAATTTAGAAAATTGCTTATCTAGCTTTTGCTTCTGGAATCACGAGGATATGGCATAGGTGGCACATAAGGAGGTGGATTATCCGAAACAACTTCGACTTGGTTCGTAATTTGTTCTCCGCATTTTCCGTCCGCACTTCCACCGCTTCTTGTTCGCTTTCTCGTGTCACGAGTTCAGTAACTCTTGCCACTTCTTAGTGTAATTGCCTTCACTTGTTCCTTAGGTTGATTTCAGACATTAGGCAAAGACCCTTGTGGTCTAGAATTTAATGCACCGCAAGTTGTCCCACTTGAACTTCCAAATTTTGGATGGATGTCGATCGATTTTGCAATGTGGCTTCGCCTTAATCATGAATCAGGAGGTGGTCATGCTCAATTGAGCAAGAGCATCTTCTAAAGACATCTTTTGTGCATGGGGTTGAATTGGTCAGGAGGCTGAAATCCTTGGGTGTTATCAACAGTCGATTGTTTCTCCAAGAAAAGTTAGGATGGTTTCTCCATCCCGATTGTATGTGTTGGAGTAGGGATTATATTGTCTATTAGAATTCCTACAACCGAAATTGCTCCATCCGAGATTGAGCGAAAGGATTTCCCACTTGACAATCAACACTAGGATGAGATCCACCACAAATATCACAAGCTTTTGGAGGAATATGGATGGCATTTGCATTGAGTGTACTAAGTTGCTTTTGATAAAGATAGCAACTCAATGATAGTGCAGTTGAGGGCATCAACCTTATAGTTGCCATGATTTTTCGGTAGTGTGGATCTCCTCAAGACCATTGGTAGTCCAGAGATGCCATCTCATCCAAAAAGATAAAAGAACAAAAGTAAATAAATTAAAATAATAATAATAAAATAAAAGTTCAAATTAAAGGTAGAACTACTTGGTATCGATATTAATAAAATCAAATTAGTCCCCGCAATGGCGCCAAAACTTGTTGCTCGATTTTACACGCAAGCACGTGATCGTTAACAAGTAATATAGAGTGAATATAATTTATCGCTCCCACAGACTAATGAATTATTAAATAAATTAATATAGTTCTAACTTTATTTGAAGAAAAAATATTTTATGGATAAGTTAAATTAAAAGTAATTTTAAAACTTAATTAAAACTAAAATTAAAAACTAAACAAAGCAAGTTAATAGATTAAGTTGACGAAAGATCTAGGGTTTTCGATTTCACCATAACTAATCCATCCTAATATTAATCTATTTCTATAATCTAATTTAATTTCCTATTGATAGTCGAGATTCCAAATTTATTTACTAGTCCCTCCCGAGATCTAATAAAAATCCTCCTAATTGCTAATTCACTATATTCCTATGTGAATTACAACAATTATGAAGTCATTAATTTCTATGGATTCTCATATAGCAACTACACAAACCATGTAGGTATATTCCTATCCTACATGCAATTTATGGCATTTATCTCAATGAACTTGACACATAACTCCTCTTCCAATTCGTTATGATTAACAAATCATCTAATTAGTGATCAAGTAATTAGAAGCATTAAGCACAAAGATAAATACTCAACCATAGAAAATTAAATCAAATTATATTAATGGAAAAATATTAAGACTTCATAGTTAGGCCACATCGGAACCCTAGAAAAGAATTTAGTTCATATTAATATAAAAGAAGAACAACACCAATTTCTTAAACATAATTGCAAAAAGAAAGAAAATTAAAAAAATAAAAATAAAAATAAATTCCAACAAACCCGTAGGTGGTAGCAACTCCTCTTTGTTCTTTGAGTTTTTTTGTCTTCTCTATCCGTAAACTTCCAAAGTTGCTCCCTTTGTATCCAAGTCAAGCTTGGCGGCTGCTTCTCTTAGACTTACTACAAACAAGAACAAAGACTGGAAATTGACGGGAGAGACATGAAGAAGACACAAAAGGAAAACTGAAATTCTTTGTTGCTGAAAACCGAGAAGAAAGCTGAAGTTGCTGCAAAAAAAACCTGAGAGCAGAAAATCAAGAAGAAAGACAGGAAGAAGGAACAAGTAACCGACTGAAATTTCTGCTAAGAAAACCAAGAGGAAGTACAACTGAAATTTCTAAAGAAAAACCAAAGAGAACTACTGAAAAATTGCTAAGGAAAGAAAGAAAACTAAGAAGAAAACTAGCTAAAACTGAATACAAACTAAAGGAAGGAAAGAAAAAACAGGAAGGAGGTGCTACTACTACTCCTAAACTAAGGAAGAAAGGAAAAGAAATATGCTGCTAAGAATGGGATCGGCTGAAATGGGATGCTCTCCTCCGTTCCAAGCTGCGCTATTTATAGGCAAGCCTTTGTCCAGATTTTTTCTTTTCTTGTTTCTTTCTTTGTTCTGCCGAAGGTGTTGTGTTGTTGTCATCCATGTGCTTGTCATCTTTTACAGCAAAGAAAGCAGCCCAAGCTGCTTTCCAAATGTCATTCTTGCTTCCTGTGCTTTCCTCTCCTTTTTCTTTTTCTTTCTTTGTGTGCTTCACGGCTGTTTCTTTCTTTTTGCAGCCACAAACATGTGTTGTTGTCTTCCATGTGCTCAGTTTCTTTTACAGCAAAGAAAATGATCCTTTGTAGCTCATCTCCATAAAAGAATTGTTGAATGCATGTTCTCTCTTCATGCAGAAAGAATTGTTCGGATGGCCCAAGAAATGCAGCTGCTGGAATTTTTTTCTTCTCTTTCGGCTGTCCAGCTTTCTTTCTTTCTGTATTTTTATTTTTCCTTTCTTTTGCCCATGTAATACTGCATTTTGAAGATACTTTCTTGCTGTCCATGTGCATTTTTTCTTCAGAAAAGAAAAGAATGGCAGCTGGTTTGTTTCCTTTGCATGTGCGGCTGTTTTTCCTTTGCAGCTGGGTTGTTTCTTTCTTTCTTTCTTTCCCGTAGTGCAGCAGACTTTGTTGCTAATCTTTCCTTTCTGCTTTGGCTGAGTAATAAGGCTTCTTATTACTGAAACTTACTATCAATTTGTGCTGCAAAACGTGAAGTAAACTGCTGCAATAACATGAACCCGTAGCTGAAGGAAATTTCAGAAAAAATCTTCAGGTTTCTGTCCAGTTTTGGTCATTTTTCTTCCAGAATTTGAGAAAACTTTCTTCATAAAAGTTTTGCTCTCTTTCTTAGCTTTCCATATCATCTTGAATCATCTCATTTGGACGTATGTATCAAGAGTTATGAACTCCGAAGATGAGTGAGTTTTCAAAGGATAATTTGGCCAAAATATGTAAAAACAAATTAAAACACAAGCCAATTTCTAACCAAAATGAATAAGAAAACTCTATATAAAATAGAGTTATCAACCTTCATAATTTCAAAATATTATGAACGATATTTTTAATCCTTATTCAACTTTTATGATTGTTTATATTGATGATGTCTTAGTATTGTTAGAAAATGTTGATAAACATTTTAAACATTTAGATATATTTTTCAAAGTGGTGAAGATAAATGGATTAGTCATTTCGGCACCAAAAATGAAATTATTTCAAACTAAAGTTAGATTTCTAGGTTATAATATTCATTTGGGAACTATTATTTCTATAAGTAGAAGTTTAGAATTTGTAGACAATTTTCCAGATGAAATTAAAGATAAAAATCAATTGCAAAGATTCTTAGAATGTCTCAATTATATTGTAGATTTCTTTCCTAAGTTATGACAAAAGTGTAACCCACTTTATCAAAGGTTACAAAAGAATCCGCCACCATGGATAGAGATCCACACTCAAATAATTAAGGATATAAAGATAAAGGTAAAGTCCCTACCTTGTCTAGTCATCCGACAAAGCCTTTATGATTGTAGAAATCGATGCCTCAGACATAGGCTATGTGGGTATACTCAAACAAAAGTTAGACAATAACAGTCTCGAATAGTTAGTTAGATTCTATAGTAGAGTTTGGTCAGGGGCTAGGAAATATTGTCATGTTAAGGCATATGGTAGTCAATGTCTATAAATAGCCATACCCATTCTTGTTTTAATTTATCTTGAATAGGCTGATCTAAAGATAAAAACCATATCTTTTTGCTTGTTTCCGAATTATAAAAAATTTCTTGTAAATAATCAAAATTTATTTGAAATTCGTTGTCCAAAGTAATTACATTTATTCTCATTTTTGTTCTTGTAGGTGATACAGAAGGTGAAGTGACTACTTCTGGAATTGAGATTTAAAATATATTTGGAATTTCCTTAGGAAATAATTGAAGGTGATGCTTTAGAAAAGATCTTTGAATTTTGAAAAGTTGAAGAAAAACTAGCTTCTCCAGGTTTTCAACAAGAATTAAATCTAATTAATACTTTCCCATCATCTTTTCCAATAATATTTTGAATTTCAGTGCATGGAATATTTCTAACTTGTTGAATAGATTTAATTTCAAATTCTTGAGGAATCGAGATTTCATTCCATTTTAAGGTTCTAGAAATATATACCATAGGATTATCAGCTTGAACTTGTAATAAAACGGTTTCTTCTTTATCTTGAATAGCCATTTTAAATTTTGAATCCATTAATCTAAAATAAACTCTATATATTACGGAAATTTTTTTAAGAATCTATGGAATTCATTACTTTGTAAATGAATATCTAATATTAATGAATCTAAAATAAGTGGATTTTAAGTAAGAATCATATTAAATCTTGGATTTAATTGAACACTCATCAATCTGAAATAAATTCTATAAATCACATCAAAATTTTTACATAATCTTTCAAATTCATCGCCTTGTAAATGAATATCTAATATCAATGAATCTAATATTAATGGATTAGTTAAATCAAGTAAAAAATTAGGAGCACAATTGAAATATATTGGACCATTACAAACATTAGTCCTAATTATTGCTAATAAAGAAGTTTTATATCTTTTGAGTATTTTATATCTTAACGCTTAAATAAATTGGAGCATCTACGCCTAAATGCACCAATGGTTTTACAGCTACTTTAATTAAACCAAACTAAATATATCTATAACCTTTTCTATATATTTCTATAATTAAACTTAATTTAATAAAGGAATAGTTTGAATTATTCTTGAATTGAAATAGCTTCATCATGAGTTTTAATTAATGGAAAAAGCAGCTTTGAAATCAAATGAACCTATCTTGTAAATTGATTCAATATTTTGTTGAGAAATAGTCCAATTTGAATAATCAGAGACATATGAATTTCTTGACTTTGAACAATATCAGAGTGTCTATTTTGACTGTTTAAAAACATTCTTCTTAACCTTGTAGCCATTGTCATTGAATTTTAATTCCTTATTATTATTTTGATTTCAATTACATGGGGAACACTGAGCAACTACCTGGAACACCTAACTCTCACAAGACTTACCAATGGACTTATAAGTCTCACCAAATTTCTTACCAAACTAAAATAAACTTAATCAAATATAATATTCAAAACTAAAATAATCACCAACAATATGCTATCAGATAAGAGGAATACATGTAAACACTAAATAATACAGTGGGTTTGATACCAAAAAGGGGCAAGATCATACAATTAAGAGGGAGAAATAAATATGAATAAAATTATTACTTTTATTATTGAATAAACTTAAAAAATTCAGAGTCTTGAATTCCAAAACTGAAATATGTATAAATTGAAAATACAAAATTTTTTATTACAATATTTTGTTAGGAGTGAAGATTGTAAGGTAATACAAAGAGTGGGTTGAGAATAGAGATAGAAGGCTATGACAGAAAATGCTTGCAAAATTAGGTGATGCATGAATTTTCAAAGTTGAATCCTTTACAGACGTGTCCCTGGGCCCAGCGGAACGGTAAGTCATGGAGGGCTCAAAAGATTCCACCAGGGATTGAGTCCCTCTAGGGCCACTTGGGTTCCAGTTCCCGCGATGGACATTGGTTGCCGTGATATGACTTAGCATCGTGGCGGGAGAATTAGTCCCGCGCTTTGTCAAAACGTGGTGTGCTCGATAATCCTAGCCAAAGTATGCAGCCAAAGGCTCGTGCAATGAAAGAGTTCGTGAGTGGCTATGTACTATGTGGGACTAAATGAATGTAGGGATACCTCTTGTTGATTAAAAAAAGAAAAAAAAGAAAAAATCCTTTAACAGATAGGAACTTGTGATCTTGAATTTGAATGTCATGTGAATTTGGAACTTCATTTCCTTTTGTATTTTTCTTTTATTGTCTCCTACTTTTTGAAAAGTTGTTTGTACTTTTTGCCAAAAGTCTTCCCACTTTTCATGACTTTGTGGTGAGTATTACTTTTCTCACTTTGTCGATTCCTCTTTGTTGAATATTGAAGGACCTACTACCATCAAATAGCTAATGAATTTAGTTTTCATTCTTGCAGATGCAAGAAAAGACGTTAGTGGAATGAAACATTTTTTTAACAATTCAAAATGATCCTGGGCTAAGGGTCTCCAAAGGATCTCATGATGATCCTTCTGGTGAAATTTCTTTGCTTTCTGGATATAGGAAGCTCAATGGGATTTAATATGAATTTACAAAAGATTTGATTCCGTACTAGGTCTGATGCAATCAAGGCGGCAACTGGTTGTTTAGTGAGACTTAGCACCATACACAGTCAATATGTTTAAGCTAGTATAAGTGATAGAGGAGCCCTGGTGTCCATGGCTATCTTTATCACAACCTACATGATATGGATATGTTGCTAAATATTACTACAATCTGACACCAGAATCATGGCTACTTTTGCAAATGATAATACTGACTTGGAGTACTGAGATCAAATCATTTGAATTTGTGAGCCCACGACAAAATTCCCTTGGTTGAGTTGGTTCCCATAAAGTTCAACTTCTTTTGTGTAAATGATGGAATTATTTGGTCTGCATAGACAGATTGAATTTCTGGCATTGATATTTGTAACTGAAGTGGCACTTCATCTGTTGCAGTATATGCCGAGGCTCCAAGCAGAAAATTTGGAGCATAACAAGAAGTTGTTTGATCGGGTGAATGACATGGCTGCAAGGAAGGGTTGTACCCCATCGCAGCTAGCATTGGCCTGGGTCCATCATCAGGAAATGATGTTTGTCCGATACCTGGTACTACCAAGCTTGAGAATCTCAAGCAGAATATAGGAGCTTTATCTGTAAAACTCTCAGCAGAAGATATGGCTGAGCTTGAATCCATTCCTTCAGCTGGTGCAGTAAAGGGTGACAGATGTGGGCCTGGCATTCCTACTTGGCAAAATTCTGATACTCGACCTTTGTCAACATGGAAGGGTACATGAAAACTCTGCTGCTGTTATGTCGTTCAAGCCCTGTGTGATGCATTTCATTTCTTTGAGGTTTTGCGTTGTTTCAAATAAATTGCAGTCCTTGCAATACTATTATGCACATTTTCTTTCATGAGAGGCATGTAATGTTATTGTACAAGAGCTGAAAAAGTGGAGTTTGGTATTTATTACGATTTGGTTATGTGAGGAAATTGTTTTTCATTTTTGCATGGCAGGTGGACCATGAACGGGAGTCGGCATGTTTGAGGCAGTAAAGTCACTCCCTGCTACTAGAGCCCATCAGTAACCGTGGTTATTTGCACATTTGCATCATGCCTGTTTTAAGGAGCGTCATTAAACTAAGCAGTTTAGACGAGTTAAGAAGAATGTTGGTCCAGTTCTTGATAGTAGAGGCATAAATCCTTGGTGCTCTCCTTTTTCTTCACAACATTAAGCATTGGCCAAAGTACGACGTAAAATCAACCTTAGTTCTCTTCTCCATAAGTATTATTATTAAGAATAACAAAAGAATTTTAAAAATAATATAAGAATTTCATATTAAAAGTAAAATTTTTTTTAGAATGAACTAGTTATAATAATAATTTCACTAAGGCAGCTAGCTTAATAATCAACCTCTATACTTGGTTTGGTAATCATGTTCTTTGACTTTTTTAACAACGTTTTTTCGTAAGAAATTATAATTAAGAGAGGTCCCTAGCTGTTAAAAAAGAAAATTTCTTTTTTCTCTTTTAATTTAGTATCAATCTATGTAGATAAAATAATGAAACTCCAATTTCAAATCAATTCAAACTATCATGAATTCATGATACACCCAATATATATTTTGGGAAAAAAAAAAAGCTGATCTGGAAATTTGGTGGGGTATTACGAAAAATGTTCTATTATATGCAGGCCAGCTCCGGTACCTTCCTTCGACCATATGATCGCAATAATGGAGAATCCAAGGAAGGCAATGAATTAGTAGTATATATTTTCACAACCTTAATATCATTGGTGTTCATCATGCCAATTTCTAGAGAAAGATTCAACAATTCTGTATCAATCAATCAATATCAACCTTTCTTCTAACTTGTCCTTTCTCCTTGTATCATCTAGATAAGGATAAGACATGCGAATTTGAACTGCAATACTTGCAAGTGACCAAAAAAAATTTGGCCACAAGGTCTAACTCTAAGGGCAACACCTCCACCGTCTATATATCTTTTATGCGTGAAGATAAACAAATGTTGCACCCATGATGGAAGATTATGTGGGTTTACTACTGATTCATGAACATTTTGTGAAAAATGAACAAAATACAATAGGGTGAAATCTAGAAAGCTTACGGTCTACGTAACGTTATCTATGCAAAGCTTGTAAGCAAAGAGGTAACGGATAGATAGCAATATGAATTTAAATTGTCAGATAATAAATAATGCAAACGAAACACTATATAACAAAAACAGAATTGATAATAGATTGGGACTAGTAGTAGGTCTTCCTCAATAGTCAACACGAAGAAAAAAATTTATCAGATGGGTCCGGCAGAAAAGCTTCCACTCCTTAATCATTATATAAGGCTGCTCTTCTCATCAACTTCATCAGTCACCCGCCATACTTTCTCCTCCACTCTCTCAACTCTGTGACTGTGTGTGCGTTTCTTAAACTTTGAAAAAATGGCGACGGAAGAAGTGAAAGTTCCCAGGATCAAGTTGGGCTCACAAGGGCTCAAGTTTCAGCTCAAGGGCTAGGTTGCATGAGCATGTCAGCCTTCTACGGGCCGCCAAAGCCCGAGCCCGACATGATCAAGCTCATCCAATACGCTATCGAGCGAGGAATCACCCACCTCGACACCGCGGAGACGTATGGGCCGCACACCAACGAAATACTCATCGGAAAGGTAACTTTCAGTTCTGAGCAAGGCTTGCTTAGTTGCTTCTTTGCATGTGTGTTGTACGTCCTTTTTAATCCTTGTACCATGTTCAAGTTGCTATTTTCCTTTCGTTTGTTTTTGTTAGTGGGTATTTTCAGGTTAATTTTGTGTTTTTTATAACATTTGCATGTAATTCTGCTAGCTTGATTGTATGTCTCACTTTACCCTTGGTCCAGGTTTTTTTTGCTTGGTGGTTTTATGTTTAGTTGTACATAGATTATTTAAAATATTGAAGAATTCACTATGTGATACTATGGGATCGAAGGAATTTTAACAAGCCATTTTGAGTGATTTAGCTAAGGGATCATTGTTTCATGAATCTTGAATCCAACTCAAAAGTTAGCTTGTGAAACAACTTAAGAATTCAAAGCCATATATGCCTCACATGAAAATCAACTAATCATGCCAAACTACCATACGGTGTTGACAATCTGTGTCTAAGAGAAATTATTGGCTTTGCATTAAATCGGTTTTATACTAGATTTTCTTGCAAACAGAGCAAATTTGGGATCACTAATTTGTCTCGGACTAACACTACAATTTTAGCATCACCAATCTAGTCCCAACAAACACTCTAATACAGAACCGTCTAATCTAGAGCTAACGATGTAATACTTACCTTACCAATCTAGTTTTAGGCAAACTCTCGTAATACCAAAGTCATCAACTGCGTGACACAACTTGAAGGGTGCTGATTGTTTTTGTATTATTTGTCATAAATTTTGAGGAAATTCATCTCAAAAGTTAGTTTGTGAAATGATGAACCAAAAGCTATATAAATCTTACATGGAAATTTCATACCTTTCATGTGTGGAATTAGCTAAATAATGGCACATCGTTATCCCTATTGAGCCCCCGGGTTTAGTGTTTGAGAATTAAGATATGCGAGTGGTATAAGAATAGTGGTGGAAATGGGTTTAACAAATTGCTTTGAGGCCATTAAAATTACTACTCCTTTTGGCCCAAAAGTGACCAATTTAAAACCAATTCACTGTTTCAAAAAAAAAAAAAAGTCTAACTTTCGTGAAATTTTGTATTGCTCTTTTTTATTTTTATTTTTTTGACAAGCCAAAAAAATGGCGAATTTTATTATTGAGATAAAGAGGCCAAAGCTACAAAAGAGACGTAATTGAGAGCACACCTACTCTACGGAGTGAAGAAATAGGAAGGGGGACAATGGGCTTATTTTTCCATGATCGCCAATAAAGGATTCACTGACACTCCCGCCTTTGCTAACCTGTACCACACTATTAATGTCCTCGAATGTGGTAGCCCTCCCAAAGGCTTAATTTTCCTCTTCACAGTCCAAGTGATTAGAGATATTTTTAGATGCCATGGGACTTTGTCGTGTTTTTCACCAAGTGATCGCATTAATGAGTCGCTCTCAATTTCGTGACATGGGAGCTTTTCCAAATAGTCTCAGAGAATACCTAGAAAGCATCCTATAGCATAAAACTCAGCTTGATTTGAATCCATAATATCAATATATAACTCAAATTAAAATGTAATACCTTTACTAATAATAGGAATGGATAACCCAAATTGAAAAGTAATGATAAAAATAAAAATAAGTACACTTAATGTTATATTAAATATATGTATTATATCATGTAATTTAAAAAAAGTTATATCAAATCAAAAGTGAATTTTTTTGGACTGAGGGAATATGAATTTGAATTGTAGTATGTAACTCTTCTTTAATAATTTACAATTACTTTTAAAGATTCTTCAATCACAATAGAATAAAAAATTTAGCCAAAGTAGGATGTAGTAAAACTATTGCCTTCTTGTATTTAACATGTTAAATAATGGACAAAGTTGACCTCTCTGTGCAATTAACGTATGTTTTGATATTCATGTGTCAATTCTTTTACTTACAATGTTCAAAATATTTCATTGAATCTTGAAATTCCTATACTTCATTTTCCAAGTTTTAGCAAAACTTAATGACATGCTGTATAAAGAAAATGGCGATCCTGCAAGAAAAGAAAACATAATGAAAGTTAGATCGTAAGCAACTGAAAAATAATCCCATGTACTGCGTCATTTCATTGAAAATATGATTATGTTATCAAAACGATTGGCACATCCATAAACATAGGAAATTGGAAAATTGAGATACATTGTGCTAAGTACTGATCAAGAATCTACTTCTGTAAAATATGTTAATTTATATTGATGTTAAGAAATAATATGTATAGGCTTTGAAAGGAGTGCCAAGAGAGAAAGTAGAGGTTGCAACAAAATTTGGGATCGAAATTGTGGACGGGCAACTGGAGATTTGTGGTGATCCAGCCCATGTACGAGTAGCATGTGAGGGCAGCTTGAAGCGGCTTGACATTGGCTGCATTGATCTCTACTACCAACATCGCATTGATACACGTATACCCATTGAAGTCACGGTTTGCTCCACTTTCCTTTTTCCTTTCCTTTTCTTTTCTGAGCTTGAATTTGATGCAATGAATTTTCAGATATTCCTAAACCTTATGAAAATTTCATGATATCTATCTGGTAGACCTTCCAAAGCCCAAGAAGCAGGCAAGGTTAGATTAGGAAGTTGTAGCAGGTTGTAGTTTTAGAGGCTGATCTGGTCCAACTGTAACGATCCCCAACAGACAAATATTTAGGCACTTAACTTGCTAAAATCCAATACTTTTGCTACATCTGACAATGATTTAATAAAAAAGAAGAACAGTTTATTTCTCCAGCTTTGTGGACTATCTCTTTATTGATAGCAGTTTATTTCTCCAACTGTGTGACTGTATCTTTATTGATAGTTGTCCCTTCTGAATCTGTATGAATGCGTGCGTGGATGGTTATTGTTTCATGCATGTGCTGGTTTTTAGGTGTCTTTAGGGTCATGGTGATACAATCAAAGATACTTTTATTTTTTTTAAGAGAATTGCAGATTAGTTTACTGATTTCTCACTTCAAGTTGATCAGTAGGAAAGAAGTTTGCCCTATTCGCAGAGTTTGCTTCACAGAGCTCCTGATGTTGGCATTTTCTTGTTCTTGAAATTCTCTTTTTCCCAGATTGGAGAACTTAAGAAACTGGTTGAAGAGGGTAAAATAAAGTACATAGGTTTATCTGAGGCCTCAGCTTCAACAATTAGAAGAGCACATGCTGTTCATCCAATAACAGCAGTACAGTTGGAGTGGTCCTTGTGGTCCAGAGATGTGGAGGAAGAAATAATTCCTACTTGCAGGTTTTGCAGTTTATCATGCTTTATTACCTTTGACATTTGCAAGAATTGAGAAGTTCTAACTTTATTGTTGCTATAATCTTTAGAGAACTTGGCATAGGCATTGTAGCATACAGTCCCCTTGGAAAAGGATTCTTCTCATCGGGTCCAAAACTGCTTGAGCAATTGGAGGAAGGTGACGTCCGAAAGGTCTGTGCTTCTTCTCCTTGATTATAAGTTCCTTATGAGAGAATATATACTCTTTTAGTTACGTATAACAGAAGATGAGTTAATTGGTAACATGCTACAGAAAGGTTTTAAAGTTTGTAAAGAATTTGTTTATACAAAATGACGAGGTTGAAGTTCCATGCCGCTGAAAACTGTAAAATAGAAATTTTATTTCAAAACTTCTCAAGGCTTCTATATGTGAGATTCTCACAAGCTTAATTTTAACAATCTCCATGGTCATTCTTCCTCAGTTATGATGGCATTAGGAAAACCTTTCTCAGTATATGTTTTCAAAGATTTTGGCAAGTTCAGAAAAAGAAGATTTGAGGAAGTTAGTTATGCCTTCTTTCTTTTCTGCAAATTCAGGATGTGACACGTGAATTTTATTGTGTCTGCTCAAAAGGCTTCTTGCATGGTAATTCTGATAATTTCTTTTATTTAGTTGTGACTTAAATAATTCCATTTCCATGTGGTGAATACGGATTTTTGGTTCTATTGCAAGATAGGTGCAAAAATGTTGGTGTATTAAACCAAGCTTATTTAGCAAATTATATTTTGATTAGGATTTACTAATTTTAGTTGAATTAGATTTGGATTCTTTTTATAAAACAGATTTTGTGTGGGATTTGATTATCAAATCCTAATTGGTTTTGATTAAATATGGATCTATATAAAGGACCCATGGTTATTAGTTTTTGAGAGAGACTTAGAAAAAAAAAAAAGAGAGACTCCAAGAAAATAGAATTGTGAGAAATAGGAGTTTCTTCCCATCGTTTGTATTTTGAAGTGTAGGATTTTCCCTACCTTATTGTTTGTCTCCAAATAAATTGTTTGTTGTCTTTCCACGCGTGATTTTTTACGTAGGATTTTACATCCTACATGTGGTATCGAGCCAACAATGTTAATTGTTGGTTTCTTGATCCCGGTGATTTTCCAATAAGGGAGGCTAAAAGTTGTTTGTTAGCCATGGATGATTGGAACATAAAATGTGTTGTTCCAAAACTCATTGAAAGCAAAATTATAAATTTTGGAGGATTCAGATGGAAACACACTTTCAAGCATATGATTTGCTACATTCAAAAAGAGGTATAATAATGCCGAATCAAACCAAAAGAAAGGTATATTTGACCTTATCTCAAATTCATCAAGGAATTGATATGTCAATTTTTCATAAAATTTGTATGGCTAAAATCACAAACAAGCATAGGATATTTTAGAAAGAGCTTATATTGGCATAGATCAAGTTAGAAAAATAACGTGTTATTGTTGAAGAGAAAATTTGAGTTGTGCTCTATGGAGAAATTTGAAACGATTGAGAACTATTTTTCCTGTTTGTTGGATATCAAGAATGAGATGGAATTTAATGGGTATATTCTTGATGATAAATTTTGTGGAAAAAGTTCTTTATTCATTATCTATGAGGTTTGATTATGTTATTGCACTTATATTGAGACTAAAGACTTATCAACTTTGAGCATTGAAGAATTACAAAGTTCATTAATTCTTCATGAGCAAAGAATTGATGGGAAGCTTGTATTAGAGAACAAGCCAGTGAACAAATATCAAATCCTCAACATACTACAATAATTGAGGAAAAGATGGTCCTAATGTGGAGTCTAATGTTCACAGTCAAAATTTTGAAGAGGGAATGTGAATATTGCAAGTTGATTTTGTAAAAGATGAAAAAGAGATACTTGGTTCGGAGAGCAACAAGAAGAATTTTTGATGTTTTGTTGATGAAGAAATCATAATTTAGAAGAAAATCGGAAACCAATGACACGGTTGAAGAAGATGAGAGAAAATTTGAATCTCTTTACCTAGAAGAGAAATTGTATCATAAAATATTTTGAATTGCATAGCAATGGTGAAGATGATTGTTTTGACAAGTGGGTCAATGTGGTTGAGGTTTTGATCAAGAAGAAGACGCAAATAGAAAATTTTCAAAGTATAAATTTTCACCAATGACAAGATTGAAGGTGATAATGAAGATCAAGATCAAGAAGTTGATATTGTACGTGGTCTACACGCAAAGGAGATTTCAAAAGAAATTCATACTCGAGATGGAGTTGAGCTACTTTTTATGGCAAGCTTGGTTTAAGGGAGGCTTTGTTGGTGTATTAAACCAAACTTATTTAGCAAATTATATTTTGATTAGGATTTACTAATTCTTAGTTGAATTAGATTTGATTTTTTTTTATAAAATGAGATTTTGTGTGGATTTGATTATCAAATCCTAATTGGTTTTGATTAAATATGGATCTATATAAAGGACCCATGGTTATTGGTTTTTGAGAGAGACTCAGAAAAACAAGAAAAAGAGAGACTCCAAGAAAATAGAATTGTGAGAAGTAGGAGTTTCTTCCTACTGTTTGTATTTTGAAGTGTAGGATTTTCCTTACCTTATTGTTTGTCTCCAAATAAATTGTTTGTTGTCTTTCCGCTGCGTGATTTTTGTACGTAGGATTTTTACATCCTACAAAAACCAAATGGTATCACTTTTTCTGCTTTAAAACTTTAAATATCTTAAGGAATATCAAGCCAAAATTTTAAGATACTTATTGAAGAAGGCTGAGCACATGAGGATAAAAGATCAAAGCAGTTCTTAAGATTCTACTGTATGACTATTACAAGTTATGTTTGGAAGCTAGAAAAAGTGTTATGTAAGATTGATAGATTATCAAAAATCAAAATACCTGTCAGATTGTTCGAGCAACTTTGGATATAGGAAACTAGCACTCAATAGGATTGAATATGAATTTACAAAAGATTTGGTTTCATACTAAGTTTGATGCAATCAAGACAGCAAGTAGTTGTTAAGTGAAAATTAAAAAGATTGAAAGTCAATTTGATGAAGCTAGCATAAGTCATAGAGGAGCCATGGTGTCCGTGGCTATCTTTTAGTACAACCTAAAAGCTATGGATATGTTGCTAAATGTTACTACAATCTTACACCAGAATCATGGCTACTTTTTCCAAATGATATTACTGACTTGAGTACTGATATCAAATCATTTGAATTTGTGAGCCTGCCCACGACAAAATTCCCATGGTTGCCAAAAGTTCAACTTCTTTGTGTAAATGGTGGAATTATTTGATCTGCATAGACAGATTGAATTTCTGGCATTGATATTTGTAACTGAAGTGGCACTCCATCTGTTGCAGTATATGCCGAGGCTCCAAGCAGAAAATTTGGAACATAACAAGAAGTTGTTTGATCGGGTGAATGACATGGCTGCAAGGAAGGGTTGTACCCCATCGCAGCTAGCATTGGCCTGGGTCCATCATCAGGGAAATGATGTTTGTCCGATACCTGGTACTACCAAGCTTGAGAATCTCAAGCATAATATAGGAGCTTTATCTGTAAAACTCTCAGCTGAAGACATGGCTGAGCTTGAATCCATTCCTTCAGCTGATACAGTAAAGGGTGACAGATGTAGGCCTGGCACTCCTACTTGGCAAAATTCTGATACTCCACCTTGTCAACATGAAAGGGTACATGAAGACTCTGCTACTATTATGTCGTTCAAGCTCTGTGTGATGCATTTCATTTCTTTGAGGTTTTGCGTTGTTTCAAATAAATTGCAGTCCTTGCAATACTATTATGCACATTTTCTTTCAGGAGAGGCATGTAATCTTATTGTACAATAGCTGAAAATTTGAAGTTTGTTATTTACAAGGGTTTGGTTATGTGAGGAAATTGTTTTTTCATTTTGCAAGACAGGTGGACCATGAATGGGTGTAGGTATGTTTGAGGCAGTAAAAGTCACGCCTCCCACTAGAGCATGTCTAAAACCGTGGTTATTTGCACATTTTCAACATGCCTCTTTTAAGGAGCATCAGTTAAATTCTGTGTCATTAAACAAAGCAGTTTAGACGAGCCAAGAAGAATGTTGGCCAGTTGTTGATACTTGAGGCATAAATCCTTGGTTGAGTTGGTTCTTTACTTTTTTTTCTTTACAACATTAAGCACAACATTAAGCATTGGCCAAAATACGACGTAAAATGTACCTTAGTTCTCGTCTTTTTTCTTGACCAAAATGGACACAGTATAACCGGGTGAAAATTAGAAAGCGTATGGTTTGTATATCGTCGATAGATAGCAATATATGTATTTAAATTGCAGGATATAAAATAATGCAAATAAAGCATTATATAACAAAAACAGAATTTATAACTGACTAGCATTGGAAACAATGAAATTATGAAAAGCAAAAACTTTTGTTCGAGAAAGTCATGATGGGCTGGTCTAGTGTCATTCTTTCGTCATCTTTCGAGTTTTGTTGACTCTCTCAAGAATTTTCTTGATTGTCAAGTCAAAGGCATCTTCAGAAATGTTCAATCCAGGCTTTGGATCCACATATATGACTTTGGGAATTAGTCTTATGACCTCATCTTGCATCTTTGAAACTTCATTTTCTGATATCCCAAGCAAAGCCTTCTCTATGCTGCCCTTACCCTTTCTAACATCATTCTCTGGAATGAAACCGAATATGTTGATTGATTCTTTGGGAAATATGATACATATTGGGTATATGCAGCTGCTGTATGGAAGAAGACAGGAATACATGCTCCTAAAATTGAGTAAAAAATTGATCGTCTAGTATATGAGTCCCCGGAAGGCTGCAAACAAAATCTAGAGTTTAGGAATGTCATCATCACATAGCCCGGATCAAAGCAATTATTATGACTATCATCACAGTTAAAGAATTTTCATTTCTCTCCTGAAGCCAAGCATTGATCAATAATCATGCCCGAGATAGAATCCTGCATTTTTGGACATGGTGCACCTACAAATGGGTACCGATAAGGCTTTTTTTTTTTTTTTTTTATCTCTTGATCTTCTTCTGCCACTGAATTACCGCTTCTTGACAATACCGATGGAAATACGAAGGATATGGAACTGCAATGCGATTACTGCTATCTGGACTTGATTCAATTATCAAAATAGTCATATTTTTGGTTTCAGGCAACAACATTAAACTACTCCCCCAATCAGAACTATTTTCTGTTTGTCTTTAAAATCCCAGATAATCCTTCCGCAACAGAGAAGTGGTCTTTTCTCAACACGTACTTCAGTACTTCCACTCATCTGTTTTACTGATCCAATTAGCGAAATGTAGATCATTTGCATCCCTTGATGATATGTTATCATCCCATAAATATCTACTAACATCAAGGCCTGCATAATATGGCATATAGATTGCCGCACATAGATTGCCGAGGCTAATGATGATTCATTGGTTGAACATTTGTATTGCTTCATCCTGTCATGAAAAATGACCTCTAAGAACTGATTTGTTGCGTACCAACTTTTTTCTTGCCGGGACCACCAGATTTTGTTATTGGACTTAAACCACCATTGATCATATCTTTGCAAACATCAAACCACTTGTTTAGAAAGGAACAATCTGTGATTATATCAACATTGAATACACTAGAAATATTATTGATATAAATGTATTGTCCAAAGCATGGTCAGTTGACTTACATCTGTCACAAAGTGGCTCTTTTAGTATGGGGGGAAAGTCCATACTTCCGCTAGAATTTTGCACAAATTTTTGTGGAATAGATTGAAAGATTTTGATGATTTCGAAAGAAAAGTAAAGTTCGGTCATTTGACTATTCATACGAGGTTGAATAAAAGCCAGCAAGCATAAGAGAACATAATATAATCAAAATCAAGAGAACACACAAGAAACCACCTTTGTTTCTCGACTCCCACCGCTGATTGACCTTCCCATATTCTTGTAGGCCTTCATGCACAATCTTTCTTGCCTTGATCCCTCTTAGAATCTTACAACAAGATGTGCATTGCTTAATCAAATCAAATACAGGAATTTTCATGATTGATAATTATTCATTTACTTGTTTTTGTTGGAACTTGGGAGCTAACCAAATTAGACCTCCACATTCATTTTCATTTAATGGTGAAGATAATTTTCCTTCATGTTCAGGGCTGCAAATTTGGAAAATAGAGCCCTTACTAATCATAGAGTATTCTGTCGCAATAAACTTTTGTAGGTGGATTCGTCTTTAAATTCAAGAAAAAAAAAACACTTGGAAAAGACTAATTTAAATAATATGAACATACACCCTTCATTTATATAGTGTTATTTTGTTTTTTAATTTCTATGATTAGTTATTCAATATTCTACATGATATGACTTCAATTATATGGTTTTACTTACTTCTATTTTCTATGATCAATTATACATGATATGAATCAACTTCTAAGTGAGATTTTTTATTTTCTTCTTTCAACTTAAATTGAATTGACGAGCAAGTAAAGATCTTTTTTCTTTTTCTTTTTCCCTTCTTTCAACTTCTTTGAATGAGAAATGAAAAAGAGGAACTAATTCAAGAATTATTATTTGAATATACAAGCATGATATCACCCATGTATAGTTTTTTATTGTATAATTTAAAATAATGTAAGTACTTATATACAACAAATAGAGGTGTTTTAAAATTTTCATAAAATATTAAAACCACACAACATGTAAAGATAATTCAAAAAAATTATGTAAATCATGTAAAAAAAAATTATTACAAATTTGCAAATGGTGCTAGCACCATTTCGTTTATATGGTACTTGGTGTCAATTTCTCACATTATTGAAATCTTTGGTTTTAGCTTTTGTATGGTGTCAGTCCTATTGTTTTGGTGAGAAATGGTGTTATCTCTAAAGTAAATTATCTTGAACTCCTTATAGTAAGCTTAATATATTTATAATTCTCTTATGGTATTAAAATTTACTTTTTACTACCTTTTGGATTTGGATAAAAGTATTTTTGGATATTTTTTATCCAAACTAATGAAATTGTATTTCTTATGTAACTTTCTTAATTCAATTAAATCCATACATGATTGTAGTTTAAAAAAATCTATGACTGAAAATAATTTTATATTTAAAAAGTGGTGTTTGATACTAGATTTCAATGCATAAAATATTATAAAAGCATATTTTTCCTTTGCTTTTCAGTGATGAAAAATAGTAAAAAAATTCACAATTATAAGAGTCTTCAATAATAATTTTTTCTTTTTCCTTTTCAAAAGGAAACACTCCTAAGCTTTTTAGCTACATATATATTGCATTTCAAACTGTATTTTTGAAAAATGTGCTCTAAAATGTGTGTTGAAATATTGTATAAAATGTTACTTGGATTAATAATATGGAACATATTTTGAATTTAAATGTTGAATGGATTTCAAATTTTAAAATTTGAATTGAAATATTGTATAAATTACAAAGATTATAACATATTTTTAGTAAAATAATATAGAGGCACATTTTGAATTGAAATATTTTGTAGGACAGAATAAATGACAAGTATATTTTAAGATTTTATTTTTTGTTGGTAAAACGTAGTTTAAAAACATGAATGTTGGATTTATAACATGTTAGACGTTAAAAAGGGGAGCAAAATAGTGGAATATTGCTTTTTTTTTAAAAAAAAAATATTGTTGATTTAAAAGGGATTCTAAAAAGGAAAACAGTTTCCTGACTCTGCATTCTTCTTCTCCCTTTTCCATTCCCCAACACATTTTCTACTATGAAAATTATCTTGTCGCAAAATTCAACTCAAGCAAGCAAAGATGAGTTTCTACTCCAAACTGCAGTACCTACAGATATAGGTTGGTGCAAAACATACTTCTCTGCAAAAAACCTTCCCAATTTTCTTTTTTTGTATATTACGATTAATCAAACCCTGAAATGATGGGTATAGATCTTTGTTATTCAGCCCAAAAATCTGCTGAGTTTCTGACGCAGCCTCCCAATTTGGAGATTGAGGCAATTTTCTCCAAACAAGCAAGAGAGGCTATTGGGGGTGGGGAGGGGTAATTGGCTGGGGTTTTTTATTTGTTGGTTTTATTCGACCTCAAGGGAGCACTTTTTTTCCTCTAAAGTCGACACTACCAATGTTGACTTCAAAGAAATTGTCACTCTTTTAAAAAAATTAACATTTATTTAATTTATATTAAAATATTCAATATTTTGAAAAAGCTCTTGAAAAGGTATACGTGAAGAAAATGAAATGAATCGGCTGCCGAGAATCACAAAAAGAATTCTCTCAGTGGACTTATCTAGAATTGTGTGAAAGCAACTCAAATTTCATAAAAGATCACTCTCAAATTCTCGTGGAATGTTAAACATGGCTCATTTCGATTGGTTCGATTTTGCTATGTTTGGATTGTGATTTATTTGAGAATTTTACATTAAAATATATAAAAATTTTAGTGGAAATTTTTTGTAGAAAGTATTTTAAAGAAAAAATAAAAGGGAATTTTTTCAAATTATGTGAGGAGAATTTAGAGAAATATTTTGAATTTTAAATTTTGAAATAAAAAAGTGTTTGAATTTTTTTTTTATTTGATAACATAAACTTTTGTTTCACATACCTCACAAATTCAATAATTAATGTATATTAGAATTTTCCTTTAGAAAATTCTCTTTGCAACTGGTCCTTAGGTCAGTATTGAATATTCCCGAAATTGAACATTCGTGCCAATTTTTTTTTTTTTAAGAAAAAAGGACAAAAGGTAATTGCTTAATTACTTCAGCGCTTATATCATCCAAAGTTGGGAATCATCCATTTCCATTCGTGTCTAAGACCAAATGTGGGTCGTTGATTCATTTGTTTGGTACCCATGCGTATGACTTGTTGAGATCATATGAGAGAACTAGCCAAGAATAATCGCGCATAACGCGATTTTTGAATGCTCATGCGTTGTGTAAAATATATACAATCTTAAAAATAATTTTGATATTTTTAGAGGAATAAATTCATAGTATAATTAAGAAAGAAAGGAAATTTTAAAATTGGAATGAAGAATTATATAGTAAGAGTTAATTACTATAAAAGTGAAATGGGAAAAATATATTCTAATTTGTTGCAAATTTAAATTGGCATGTATAATTTTTTCTTTGCCATGATAGTTAAAAAAATAACAAAGAAGAAATTTTTATTTGTGTAATGAAAACTAAATAGTCATTTTCTTCCAAGTTATGATCTTGTATAAATTGATGCCAATTTCGACGAGTGAAGAACATCGACGGTGATATCGTATACTCGTTTTCTAGACTTTAATTGAATCTCACATTGTTTTGCCTCTTCCTAGTCAAGGTTTGAATATTTTGGAATATTCTACATGAAAAGAAGAAGAAAATGTTAGAAATTATTTAATGAAAGATGAAAACAAAGTTGTAGAATAAATTTACAAAATATATAAAAGATTGTAATATTTATCACCTATAAGTATCATTGTTGAAAATTGTTGGAAGAAATAATAGTATGCAGTTAAACGAAATCTTTGAAACGGATGTAGCGACAATGATAGGACATTTGTTGTTTCGAAAACTGAAAGCAACGCATAAAGTTCATTTTTACATTTACGTATTATGTATTGGAAACGAAATATGTATGTCATTAAATGGACAAACCTTGTTTGGCAATGTAGGTAGTGGCATTGTCCATGACATCATTATTTGACCGTTCATATTGTCAAATGTAAGGCTATCAAATCCATTGTTTCCATGAAACCTCAGTAAGACTGAACAACCTTGATTAATTAAATTATCATCAAAGAATTCAATCCATCCAAATGTGAAAACACGGCGATTGATTGTTAATTTCATTGCATTTGTCCTCGTGGATTATGATTTGATCTTCATTGGCAAAATTTTAATAGCATAAAGACCTATTAGTACTCTCTAAAAAGCAAATTTTTTTGTTTACTAAAGGAAATTCAATAAGGAATAATATGTGTTAGTAATATAAAAATAATTAGAAAATATTTCTAAATTAAACCTGATTTTCTCTTCGGAGGGATTTGAAGAAAAAACAGCATGACCTTTCAATTATATCTTACAAAGGTGAGAAAACCATTAGAAAATATGATATAAAATCCAAAACGAATTTGATGAAGAAATAATTTTTACTTATAAGATTACGTTGATGAAATATCATTGAGTAGCAAATAACACATTCTCGTGATCCAATCTTGAATTGATTTTTCTAACCATACGTTAGGGTACCCAATGTATTTAAATATCATTGGATAAGAAAGGAAAAAATTATAGCATATTTGATAATTGATCTGATTGTCTTGCAAGTATGTTAACGTGCCTGAATGTACATGTGTATTAAATTGTGTAACAAAAAAGAATTTTTGACTCTAACCATTGTCTTCGGCCAACCATTTTTTAAATAGATGAAGTGTTGTCATGACCAATAAGAAAAATTGAACGAAATTATTTATTTGAAAAAATAATATTTGATATCATGTAATTAATATTAATTTTAGTAAAACTAGCACAATAGATGATAAATTAGACTACAAATAAATGGGTAACATTTACAAAATGAGAAAGAAAAGGGGAACGACAGATATAACTTGGCATAGGAATTAAAAACACAAACATTTGTTTTACAAGACCAATAGGAACCATTTCGAAAATCGACATACCATACTTTAGATAATTTATTTCTAAAGTAAATTATCTTGAACTCCTTATAGTAAGCTTAATTTATTTATGATTCTCTTATGGTATTAAAATTTACTTTTTACTACCTTTTGAATTTGGATAAAAGTATTTTTGGATATTTTTTATCCAAACTAATGAAATTGTATTTCTTATCTAACTTTATTAATTCATTTAAATCCATACATGATCGTAGTTAAAAAAAAATCTATGACGGAAAATAATTTTATATTAAAAAAGGACACAAGGTAATTGCTTACTTCAATACTTTATATCATCCAAAGTCGAGTCATCCATTTCCATTCTTCTCTAAGACTATATATGGGTCCGTTTGGACGAGGGCATTTTTATATGCAAATGGAAAAAGTTATATTGGAATGTGTGAAAATTTTGATGGGTATTTTTTGATAGAAAAAGTTTTTTGGAGGGAAAAATAAGAGGGAAAATTTTTTAAAATTATGTGAAAGAAATTTGAGTGGGAAATTTTGAATTCTAAATCTTGAAATAAAATGTGTTTGGATAGGTTGTTTTTGTTTGAGAATTTACTTATTTGCAAATGAGAAAGATCTATCCAAACAAACCTAAAAGGCAAAAGTCAATAAAGCCCCAATCAAATAAGATATAATAATCAACATGACTAGTAAATTTGAAAGAAATGGTTTTATGATATATATGAATTACGTTAAATGATATATATATTTTTGTATTTTTAAATATAATAGTTTTAATTATTTGAACGATATGTACATCTAGCATTAACTAAAAGAAACAACTTAACAATGCCAATGATTATAACCTACTTTTTGGACAAAGCAACTAAAAGAAAAATGGTTCGTATTGAAATCTAATGAAAAACAAATCTGATCTGTGAGGGGTTTTGATGCAAACAACATTAATTTGCTTGGTTGGAGTTTGCTTCTTGTAATGGTGATAATGTAGACAATATGCCATTAACTCAACAAGTCACCCTGAAATCCACTTGGCTAATATTAACCCTTATCCACTTCAACTTTTTGACCTGAAAAGCCAATAGAATCAACTCAACCATCATTCTCAACGGTTTGGAAAATTAATGTAAGCCACACCATTATTGCCCATACAAGAGTTGAAATAATCAAGATGCTCTTCGGCAGCCACAATTCTTTTGAATTTTATTGCCTTTCGAAGGGTAAACACAACCACAGAAATGAGCAATGACTGAGCAAGAATTCGCATAAAATAACCACCTGACTTTTAGACCTTCTCTCGAAAGATTTGTACTATGCATTTGATGAGTACTGAACATCAATCTAACATTTGAGACTCATGAGAATAAGCCCATGAAAAGTCCTATGACCGACAAGTGTGATTAAATTCAAACTCTTAGTAAAATTTGTCTCCATGATTTCAAACTTCAATTATAAATAAACCAACCTTAATTCTAGTCTCTCATTTCACATTGTGGTGACTGGCCAAGAATTGTTTGAATCAATCAGGAACCTATCTAAAGTAATTCAACTATTTCTTAAGGATTTTAATCATCAAAGGAATCGCCATGGATAACAAGAGACTACTGCTTAGATGTGATTGTCCCAAATGTATCTGGATTAAAACTAAGGCTTCGAATGGATTGTTTTTATTTGAGAAAAGTTATATTAGAATGTATGAAAATTTTGATAGGTATTTTTTGATAGAAAAAGTATTTTGGAGGGAAAATATAGGAGAGAAATTTTTTAAAATTATGTAAAAGGAATTTAAGTGGGAAAATTTGAATTTTAAATTTTGAAAAAAAAAATATGTTTTGATAGTTTGTTTTTGTTTAAAAATTTTTTTATTTGCAAATACAAACTCCTATCCAAACGAGGTAGTTTCTTAATCTTCAAACAACTATATTGACCATCCCTCTTAATAGAGTTGGTTTTGGGATGAATATAAGAACTTGACCACAAATGAAAGAGAAAACAGGAACTCAAATTCCTTTTGAAATGGCAGAGATTTTAACCAATTAACCTAAGTATTGAAAAGATTCTAACTGTTCTTATATATTTATATTACTTTTTATAATCTCCTTCCATAGATTTACTAGGAAAGTCATTATGGATGATGCTTCATGGCTTCAGCAATACGCAATATTTGAGGCAGCTTGGCGTTTTCCTAGTTGGAACTTGAAGAAGTAAAACTTGACTTCAGACCCAAGTAGGGAGGGTGTATCAACTTATCCATTTCTAGATTAATCTTAGCACCACTGAGATTATGTGACGTAGGTTAATCTAATATTAATATTAAGGTCTTTTCCCAGGGTTATCTTGATCTGCATCAACATCATCCAAGTTGAAAGAAAAGTGATTGATAAAGCTTGTTGGATCATCTGCCTCCAAGAATGCTGTGATCTCAGACCTTCATGAAGTCAATTTTATGATGTAAAACACAAACTAGCAGACTCAAAAAATCAAATACTTACGGCCTCTAATCATAGAAAGTTTCTTCATCCTTTAGGCCCTATGGTTTAGCTTTGAAAATAACGCTCAAAAATTTATTGCACAATTCAAATCAATGTATTAGAATGTGGCTCAATTGTTGGGCCTAATTACAGCTTCCTAATTAGTTCACTTACTACCTATTTAATAGTGGAACAAATCTCAACTGCTTATTTCGAAATTACTTGATGGGCGTACCAGATTAAAGTTAGGGATATATAAATTGGTCCTCTCTCTGCCCATTAGGTTTAGACAGATGCATAGACAGCAGAACACAAAACGTCTCCATCAAAACGGTGCGTACGAGAATAGAAAGAATGGTGAAGGAGAGAAACTAAATTTTGACAACAAGCGTAGAGGTGTTTCTCAACCTGCTTTCTAAGAATTATGTCTTCCGCATTAAGAGACACAATCCTTATGACTTAATAGTTTGCGGATAAATTATTTATTCAAAGACCCGCTTGATGTTTTTATCATGAAGTTTAAGATTTAACATATGGTATCAGAGCGGGTTATGAATAAATAATTTATCCATTAATATTTTTATTACAATTTACATATTAATTTTTGAAAAATAAAATAAAATTAATTTGTATGCACTATGGCCGTACGAAATAAAGAAAAAAATGAATGATTGCTTTAATGATTGATGGTCGTACGGATCTGAAAAAAATTATGAAGAATTTCATGGCATGTGATGGTTTTGCTGTTGTTTTGTTTGTTTTCGTGTGATGTCTTCTCGTTTGGATTTCAAAACAAAGAATAAAGGAAAAAATGAATGATTGCTTTAATGATTGATGAAAAAGTCGTACGGATCTGAAGAAAAAAAAATTATGAGGAATTTCATGGCATGTGATGGCTTGCTGTTGTTTTGTTTGTTTTCATGTGACGTCTTCTGCTTGGATTTCAAAACAAAGAATAACTTGTCTATAGCAGGAATTGAACACAAGCACTTCAGGTAAAATCTAAACAAACTTACCACTGGACCAAGGTCATCAAACGGCTTGGTGTATGTTTATATGGTTTGTCTAATTAAGTATTACAGTGACAAGAAATAAAATTTAATAGCCATATTTTATTAATGCTAGAATTTATGGCAATTATGTTTTATTTTATTTTATTTCTTTTATGAAATATTATGAGATATTTTATTTTCTTGACATATTATGACTTTGGGGATATTAATGTTAAAAATTCCCTTAATTTGTTAGGTTTATACATGATATTAATATAAGTGATTAGTTTGTTAGTCACCAAAGTGGCCAAACTAATTAATTAAAATTTTTATCATGTGGAAAATTATAGTCATTTGTTCATATTATGTTAATGCCTATTATTGTAATTATATGAATAAATGACGCTTTATTAGTTGATAGAATTGTAGAATTTACCATCAAAGGTAAATTAATTTTTCTATGACTAATAAACATTATGGATGATAATCAATTTGCTTGTAAAATATTTTTATTTATCCAAAGATACTATTTTATTTGATAAGGCTTGTTTGATTATTTAATAAAGTTTGCATGGCATTAAATTTATGATAATATATTGTTGAGTTTACCTAAAGGAAGTTTACAATATATTTTAAATGTTTTATGATTTGAATCCAGATAATTTATTGAGCATTTATTATTTGCAAGCTATTTCCCTCAATTCATGGCTTTTTCGTCATACTTCATGTTTGATGGTTTAAATTTCTACGAATGGTGTGAATAAGTCAGTAATTTCCATTTAGGTGTTTTGGATATTGACTTAGCACTATCGGAAGAAAAACTCGCTATTACATGCATACAAAGCAAAGTGAGGTGGAGAGATTAAACTATATAGCATGGGAAAGGTCTAATAAGATTATGTCTTAATTTTATGCGTAATGACGATTGCTAACAACATTAAAATACTATTCCACAAACCTGTAAGTGCTAAAGAATTCCTTAAACTTGTGGAAGAACATTTTCATTTCGACTGATACGATAGTCACCTCATTGGTACTCTAATGGGTGAGCTCACAACTATGAAATATAATGGGTCGTGAAAGCATGCAGAACATATCCTCGATATGCCAAATATTGTAAGCGAAATTAAAGACCCACAGGTATGGCGAGCTGGATGACTCATTGTTAGTGCAATTTGTTATGAACTCTGCTACCTCTTGAATAATGGACCTTTTCAAATTAATTATAACACTATTAAGGACAAGTGAGATATTAATCAATTGTCCAAAGATGTTAATTCAGTGGAGGAAACGAGACTAAAGAATCTAGGAGTTCATTTTGTCAATCTTGTGGATCAAGGATCCTGCAAGACTCATAAGCCAAAAGCCAAGAAATTTAAAAAGAAAGTACCGCTAAAGTGACACAGCTTACTATTGATGATGATAAGAAGGAATAAAAGATGTGATAAGTGTCACTTGTAAAGAAAGAATGACATATCGTAGAGAGATTGTTCAACGATTGAAACTTGGTTCTAAAAGAAAGAGGATTCCTTTACAATCCAAACCACAAACCCAATTGAGAGTTTTTCTTCGTGGGAAACCAGTAAAGAAGGTCCCAATTGAAGGCATAGGGACTTATCGCTTAGTGTTAGATACCTGGTCACAACTTGATCTAATACAAACTCTCTATGTAACCTTCAATTTCTAGAAACTTGATTTCTATTTCAAAACTTGATAAAAGTGGGTTTTATTCTTAAGTTTGATACATGGTCAAGTTTCAATTTATGTAAAGATAATTCCATTATTGGTTCTAGAATTCTTATGGATGATTTATATAAATTGAAACTTGATGTTAATTTTTCTAGTCTACAATTGTCAAGTTCATCATAATATTGGAGATTAAACGAAAGTATGATGAATGAAAAATCCGCTTACTTGTGGCATAAGTGTTTGGGTCATGTATCCAAATAAAGATTAGAAAGATTGGTAAAAAATGAAATTCTTCCGAATTTAGATTTTACTGATCTTGGCATATGTGTGGATTGCATTAAGGGAAAGCAAACCAAACATAGCAAGAAATGGGCCATAAGAAGTACTCGACTCGCTTGAAATAATACACACTGATATATGTGGATCTTTTGATTGCTCTATCCATTGGTGGAGAAAAGTACTTATCACCTTTATAGATGATTTTTCCACGTTATGAATATATCTATTTGCTTAAAGAAAAAATGCTCATCTTTAGCAATGCCCCTTGAGGTGTTCATAAAGAGAGGTTGAAAGGCAAATTGGAGATGGAAAATTGGTAGAAAATTGTACTGTCCGGTAGAGGTGGTGAGTATTATGGAAAATATGCAGTGAATCAAGACAATGTCTAGGTCCATTTCCAAAGTTCTCGAAACA